>VZTD01001642.1:626983-651909 GCA_013397725.1 Rhagologus leucostigma
GTTTTGTTTTTAAATCAAGTGAGGGAAGTTGCTACAATCACCATGAAGCAATTTGAAAACTACCTCACATTTGTCCAAAACAGGCATTGGAATTTTGTTGGCCAGTGCAGCAAAACCAAAACATTTGGAAGATGCTTAGAAAAGGCTTTATCAAGAGAACTACAGTGCAGACTCAGTAACACACCTCAGTTGTTCAAAGCATCTTTGATATTATGCATAGATGTTTGTATCCATTTTATGGAGAATTTAAGAATATTACAACCTTTGAAATCTTTAGAGAATAAACTGCAACAGAACATTTACACATTTAGAACTTTAGAACTGATCAGTCATTTAAAACAATACATCTTAGAAATAGTACTGACAATGGCTAGAAAACCAGCAAACAAGTTGAAAGACAGAGGCATAAAATCTCCATAAAAATGTTTTTATTCCTTATCAGTGGAGACTGGTTGTGAAAAGAGGATCTATTGTGAGCTTTTAAACAAAAGAAACCAGTAATCCTCCTAATCAGCAGGGACACCAGGGTATCCCGTTCCAGGGAGAAGACAGCTATCAAACCCATCTCCTTGCCCTCTTGCAACACAGGGAAGTTAGTTTTCAGCAAGAGGCTAAACAAATTATCTTGAGAAATGCTACTCCGAAACAGCTGTCCAAGGGCCAGTGTTTTCCCCTGCTCCTCATCAGTCTTCACTCTCATTTTTCATTTTCTTTTTTTTCTTCTTCTTTTTCTCTGTATTCTGCAAACAAACAAATGCTGCCATGAACAAAGCATCATGGAAAAGCAAAGCAACACATGTAGCTAGGCAACAGGGCTCACACCCAAAGCATCACCCCAGCTGCCACGCTCAGCACAGCACAACCCGAGATGTCCTTCCTCAGTTGCTAAATGCAGTGGCTGTTCAGAGGGGCAGGGAGGCTGTGCCACACTGCCACAGCTCAGCACTGCCCCCAAGCCCTGCAGCTGACACACACAAAGGGCAGAAAATTAAACCCTGTGTTAAGAACAGGACTTCAAAACTGAGCAAAAAGTTGGGTTTGGTGCCATCTGCTCTACTGTTGCTAGAAGACGTCAAATCAGCAGGTACAGCCTCTGCTCCCTACAAGTCCCAAAGTCGAGAGAGATGCCTGTGGACTGGCACCAAGGGACACTCTCCCCATGAGAAAAGATGCAAAGAGAGAGAAGACTAGAGCTGGGGGTCGGCAGAGGACAGGAGGGGAATGGAGGCATTGCAGTCACAAACTTCTCAGATCTTATTTTGTAATGCAAATCTTCTTGGACATTACAGTGATGGATATCACAAAGTTACTAGAGCAAAACTACTTGCGTGCCATGGGTTATACATAAGAGTTTCTCCCCACCCCTCACTCTACACTCTGTTTTGGAGAGAACACATTCCCAAAAAGGATCAGGTAGCTGTGCAATTCTGCCTCACCTCAATTATGGGGCTGATGGGGAGTTCCTCACTCAGTACCTCCTCTTCTTCAGCTTGCTTTTCCTTATCCTTCTTCTTTTTCTTCTTTTTGACAGGTTCACCATCTTCTACAGCTGTCCCTTCTGTACCACAGAAAGGACAAAAATGAAAGGCAGGTTGTGAGTTACTAAGAGTGCAAAAGGAAAAGCTATGAGATGTCAGAGGATGCAATGACTCCTATTTACCCCCTGCCTTGCCCTTACCTGCATTACTACTCCCTGCTATAATCAAAATATACAAATACTTAAGACAGAAGTGGCAGTGTTCACACAGCACTATTCACACCTCCTGGTGAATTCACATCACACTATTCCTATATGCTGCTCCCAAAGTTTTAAAACAAGCTTGCACATTTTCATTTGTTTGCCAAGTTACCTTCAAGTACTCCATCGGAAAAGAGACCGTCCACAAATATTTGCTGGCAAATATTTTTACCAGCAACACAGGAGCAGCAAAAGGACTCTAAATCCCACCTTAGAAATGCATTTAGCCAGCAGTAGCTTGTTCACAACTGATTTCTCTATCTTGATGTTGGAAATTTGTTAAGAAGCAGACCAGTTTTCTTAACTGTTTAGACTGGCAAACACAAAGATCTCAATGCAACATAAAGCATTTAATGCAGAAATGCTCTCCTGTCCTGGACAAGAGAAATTATTTAGAATATTATTTATGTAAGCTGAGAGGAAATGTCAACCCAGGGAAAGATTTACTAACGACCTTCCAGTTACTTGTCAGAACTATTCATCAACAGCTGCCCTATTTAATCACAGTGGTAATGGAAGTGATTTACCACTCACTTCCTCGAATACATCCCACAGTCTTAGGAATCTCTAGGTAAAGAAACCAAGCAGAAATCATTACCAGGCTGACAGCCTATGCAGCAGCCAGGCTGTTACTGGAGCCTACCCAAGTTACATTTATTTGCACAGCTGAGTCAGTGCTGGATACCAAGTTTCACACGGTACTCATGACTAACTTCATGATGTAGCAACCACCGTCCTTCAGTAGCTACAAAACTGATGCTGAAACCAGTGGCGTTTGTGGTATGTACAGTTGCTACTGGAGGTATGACTCAAGACGGACATTTTCTCACCATATGTCCCCCCCAAGGAAAGAAGCAATTTCACTGTCAAGAACACTCACCACTCACATAAAGAACAAGTTCAATTACAAAAAAAGACCCAAACCACATAACCTCCTAACATCTTGATTGTACTTCGTCACAAGTTTAGTTCCTCAAGCCAGAAGAAGGATTATATGAGTCAAAAATACACTTCAAACTTTGCCTCTAACATTAGCTTCAGACAAAAAAAGTTGGCTTCAGGGTAAAAAAATTCTAGACATGTCTACAGAAGAATACAGCCAGCTAACACATGCAGTTTTCTGACATTAAAAGACATACCAGAAGCAAAACAGCAAAAGGTTCCAGATAAAAAACCTGGTAAATATAACTTTGAGTAGATTCTGCCATACAGAAAAAGTCACAAGAGAACAGTGTGCGAGCATAAGGCGTTCAAAACAGGTATAAAAATAGGTGTCCTCACCTCCCTATGTATGACATGGGGAAATAAAAAGTAGCTGAAAAATAAGCATAAACTACATTAAAGCCACACAGTATAGCAGGAGCATACACATCATATTTTGCTATGCAGCATGTTTGCACTCAGCTGGATTGGTAAGATATGCTTTTCCAAGAAAAATGTTGGGTGATAACCTTGAAAAAATAATTTCTTGTTATTACCCAACGTGTCATCAAGTCTGACACACCAGGCAGTGGAACCTGTCACAATTTACAGTGCAGCTGATGCACTAGGCACTCAGGCACTGTCACTTCTCACAGCAAACAGCAGAGCCCTCCCTGAAGATTTCAGCTGCTGCCTTCCAGCAAAGCTCATCACAAGACTTCACATATTTGTACCTAGCCAGAATGAGGATAAAGGCTCCAGGAGTGCTGGCCTTTTCCCTCTAGGTGCAATACTTCTAAGTCAATCAAGGCCAGTGGGGGTTCTTTGTGATACACAGCAGCTGACAAGGAAACCAATAGCTCTGACTATCTAGGCACAGAGACACAGAAAGCAGCACCCTGAAGAGCAGTTTGACTGACAGCCCAGTGAGTGCTGGACATCACCAGCAGTGGCTCCACTCACCCATTTTCCACCATTTTTATCTAAGCTTCTACACACAAGCCTGATGTCCTGATGTACCCTCCCTCCTCCAGATGATGCTCCACACGCACAGGATGAAGTCAGACTGCCTATCAATAGACATCCTGTCAAGCTGTTGCTATCCTTTAAGGCTTTGTCTCTTGCAGGGTTCACTCCATTACCTCCATTAATTTAAGATACTTCTCTTTTTAAGAGACACCTTTCCAAGTCACTAACTGCTGCTACATCCTGATGCTAAATGCAAGCTGAAGGCTTCCCTGGGGGCACTGGCTAGCCCTGCTGGTGGTATGCATTCTGTCTGGCCACATCCAACTTCAGAGACCGCAGTCACAAAAACACCCGCCCTATTTCCCTTCACCAACATGAAAACAGGTTTTAACAGACAGCTCCTTAAGTGGATTATGACTTGTTTCAGGCAGTAATCCTTCCACTTGGTTTCCTGACAGGTATAAAAGGTGAATGTGGTTTGAAGTCATACCTTAACCCCCAACCCCCTGCCAGTTGCCACAAAGTACTGCCATTCATGCACTCCAAACAGAGAGAGAAAACACCACACATCTCATAGCAACATTTACACTTTGGGCTAGCATAATGCAAAATACTGTCCCCATTTACAACAGATATTAAAAGCAATGGTCTGACCAACACTTTTCAATGGCAGCTTCCCAGCTCCTTCCTATCCTTTACCTTTGTCTTGTAATACAAACCAAATAAAAATTTCTGGCTGAAGAATGCTTTTTTTTCTGGGATTACTTTTCCACCCCACCCCCCAGCCCCATTTATCATGCAGCTGCACAAACAGCATGGGGAAGGAGGGGGCAGAGACTTCTTTCACAACACACTGTCTGGATCTGTTATCTCTGACCAGGCAAAAGCTGAATAGAGCACTGCAGCAAAAAAACAATAGAGCCAAGAACAGCAGACATTAACGACTCATATGCATATTCAAGTGGACAGGCAACATAAATCTTAATGCTGGGACCTCCTCTGCACTCTTCTGTGAATTATGGGACTTGCTAAACTACTCAAACTTCTAGCACCACCAAGCCCCCTCTAGGACACCGTGCAATCATAGAAATCATGCTGGAAAATAGCAAGGCTATGGTTTGTGTAGCAGGTGTCAGGGAAATCCATGTACCCATGCTGGGTACTCGAATACAATTTGCAAACATGAGGCAGTGCTATTTTAAAGGGTACGAGAGGACAGGCTGAGGGGATGAGTTCTGCATACAGGTGACACCAGATAAATAAACTCTCTGAAAACATTTATTCTGTAGTCCGAAGCAACGGGCATAGTTAGCACTAATGGCCAGGTAGTCAAATAAAATGACCCAGTTGATACAAAGAACTGGGAAAAAGCAGGAGCTATTAACCATACATGTGAAGAATGACCTATCTTTTCAGGAAGAAAAGCAACACATCTGAAGCCTGTACTTCAGGTTTGGGGAAATTTGAAAAACAACCAGCCAAACAGCACAGGTTTCAGTAGGCCATGAGTATTCTGGACACTACCTCCAGCTCAAGGATACCTGCTAAGCTCCATTCCCAAACCTGCAAAGATCAGTGCTCAATAAAGCAAATGAAGCAAACACAAGCAGGCACGAACCATTGAATAATATAACTATAAATAGAAATATCCTCCTCAAACTACAAAAGAACAGGCTGGAAATCAATGTAATATTTCACCTGCAACGAGCTCATGCCTGTGAGATGTCAACACTTGCTTTGATATTGTAGGGAAGCCCAAGGGAACAATTCTGGCTACAGCAAAGGAAGTTAGTTCAAAAGATAATCAAAAGCAGTAGCTGTGAGAACACCCACATTCTCCAAAAGCAAATGGGCAAAGTTCAAGCCTCCAAAGTACTCATGTCCTTTTCTCATTAGGGCAAGTATAAGAGAACAAGCTGGGGCACAGATCTCAGCTTTACAGCACAAAGGATTCTCCCTCCAGTGTAACTTTACTTCGCAGCTATGTTTAGGTTCCTGCAAATTGCTCCTTCCATGTACACAGACACCATGAACTAAGTGGTGGCTGGAACGATCATACCTCAGCATCACCTGAGCATGAAGAGGTATTGAACCAGCAGATCTACACTCTGATCCCCAGAACACAGCAGCAGAGAAGGCAGAAAGGGAAGGCTCTGACAGCCCTCACCTGCTGCAGGCACAGGTAGTTGGCAAAACTTGTGAGTAGTTCATGCCCAGATGTGGCTCTGGATCTCACAGAAGTGACTTTAAATCATCTTCTTTTTCTTTCCCCTCCCAAGTTGCACACTGGTGAGAACAGAATGTTTCTTAAAATGAACCGTAATGTTAAACTAGATTATTTTGCAGTCGCAGTTCAAAATCTTTCCTCATACAGTAACTTATCAGAGAAGGAAAGAACAACTGTGTCCATAGTTCAGTTTTAGTTCCCCAGAGAATAACAATTGTTCGTGTATTACGTAAATTCAGACTGAAAGTTCCAACTGTCACTTCATGTCAAATTCTGACCTTCTTATATGTTGAAACATGCCAGAAAACATTTCTAGACAGAATAAAACAGTATTCTTGAAAGAAAATAGGACAAGTCCTGGTTTTAGAGAGAGCAGCTTTTCTGTCTTCAAGATACTAAATACAAACCTGCTGAGCAAGAAATTCTGCAAGAATACGAGTAGAGTTTTGTTTTTAAATATTCTTATACGTTTAAACTGATTGTGAATTGACTGCAGTCTGGTGTCAGTCTATAGAGGATCGTTCCCTTTTTTAAATACACTGTCGTACCCAAGGAGAACACCCAGGTACTGTGGCTGCCTGTAAACGCTAAGCCCCACTGCACGATGCAAACAGTGCCATGCCAGCAGCACAGGTACAGCAACCAACCTTTCATCTCTGCTTTGAACTTCTTTGCTTTCACTGCAACCTCTGTGTCCGGTTCATCCACCTCCTGAATTTTGCGCTTCTTGGAAACAACAGGAAGTGTAGAGTCACCAGAGGGGTCAAATACTTTTACTTCACTGTAATGAAGAAAAAAGTCAGTTTATGTATTAAGAAGAGCAAACCTTCAGGTAAGATCCTGCAGTTGAACATAAACTTTCCACCACAACCTACCAAGAATATCTGAAAATCAATCTTGCTCAGCTAACAAAGCATCTACAGGTAGTGAGGCCCTCCCTCCAAGACATAGGTTTATCAGTAATAATGACTACAGAAGAGATACTCCACAAAGTACAACTGTCTGATCTGAAAAGAAGATACCAGTTAACCAAGAGTTTGATCTTGGTTTATACCTGTTTCAAGGCTCTACAGAGCACTTGAATTACCCATTAAATTGATTCCTCTGATGCTGGAAGCCTATCCAGCATAGCTATTTGGTCACAAGCATACAGCTCCTCACCATTTGGTGTATTATTGTATTCTATTTGGTATATCACCCCGTATTTGTACCCTAGAGGTAATTATATATATATATACACACATACACACACAGACCACTAGAAGTAGCTTTACTTCTGCTTTTTCTACACCGCATCTCCACCATTACACTGAGAGGGCAAACTCACAAGGCAGGATAATATTATGGCTCATTGCTGTACCATCCATATCACTGAATTTATGGGACATTGAAATATCTGTGTCTGACGCTGCCTCTTCTCAGTTATTGCATGCTCATTTGTTCAGTCCCAAACTCCTCTACAGGCTGTAGAGAACCAGCCACCCTGAAATCCAGTGCTCTTTCACTGGAACTTGTAAGGAGCAATTGAATCATCAAAGAGCAATAAAGCAGTTTTCTTCTTATTCAGAACAGAACTCTTACTGAAGAAAAAAGGAGTTTTAAAAACACCTAAGTCAAAAATATTTCCTCCCCAGCCACATACTGAACACCTGAACTTTTCTGAAATAGGAATCTGAAGTAGCTACCTTGCACAGGTTATAAAAGCAACTGAGGCTGAGTAACTGGGCTGGGAAGCATATGGTAATGCCAGAAGACAGTACCATCAACTCATCCTCTAAGCAGGGGAAATTATTCTTATGGGTATTAACACTGCATACTGGTTTACAGAAATTCATTACGCAGCCTTTTGCAAACAGTGGACTCTGCTTCAGTTAAACCCAAGTGAGAGCTCACTGGCTTCCTTGTCATTGCCATAATATTGCTGCTAATTGTAAACAAAACAAAAACCAAAACCACAAAATCATAAGACAAATATAGCATCTTTTGCATCTTTTTTGGAAAGCATACAGAAATGTTTCACTTGAACCTCATCTCTATAAACTACCTCGCATTTAACTTCTGATATGTTAATTTGATTTAGCTAATTCATACAAAATCCATGGTTCCATACAAGACTAACATTCTTGCCAATCTCCTTAAAACACTATTTTAGCCCTTCCAACATCCCCATAGAGCAGTACTGCCATTTTTGTACTAGGACAGTTTGACAAGTACTGAGTTAGTTTCCCTTTTAGGCAGCCAGACTATGCCAAACAGCCAGGAACTATCTTCAGATTCTCCCCAAGCCTAGACATGTTTGCACAGCATGTCTAACAGCAGAAACATGTCCTGGCAGGAGTTCATGATTCCTCATTTCAAGAGGTCAAACCCCAGCATCTACACTGTCTCTGTAACATCCTCCCCCCTCAGCTCCTGCCTCCTGACACGCCCTGATGCTTCATTTACTGACTGACACTGTCTGCAAAAGCTGCTCCAGAAATCACAGCCGTCACTACACTTGGAAATGCCTGGCATATGGAAATGAAAGTTACAGCTAGGCTCCAGAAAGATGTTTGGGGGCTGCAGATGGGTGCAACCATGCTATTTTTTCCTCACAGAACAAGCACTGAGCCCTGGTTTTGCTGAGCTCTTGCCCTCTCTACACCAAAGGCTCAGCAAAATAAGCAGGCCGAGCTAAGCAAGAAGCCTGCAACCAAATTAAGTGATAAACCCAGATGTCACAGCACAGACTAATAATACCCTGTTCAAATCCTCAGATGTTCAGCTGTCCCAGTTGCAATTTGCAGTGTCACTTTGGGCACCAGAAACGGTTCTAACAGTGTGCAGAGTACATACAGACCTTATCTATTGCTTAAGACGTGGTACTTATTACATACAAGACTTAAACAAGGAGATGAAGCTTTGCTCAAAACAAGCGGTGCCTGGCTTTTTTCCTTTTTTTAAGAATGAGGTGGCTAAATAGGTCTCTAGGACAGCGTCCATGTCAAAGAAATTAATTCAAACTCTGATTTTCTCCAATTTATTTCATTCAGAATTGTAATAAATAAAGCTGCTATATATTAACACCCAGCTTTTTGGGGTGCTGCTGGTAGCACCTAAAGTACTTGCTATCTGAGGACGTCAGTAATTTACTATTAGAAAATCTGGGAAAAAGGAAATTTTTATTAGCAACAGAACTTACTATCAATGTTTAAAAAGCACAGAAAAAGTTTTCTGGATCTTAAGTCAACTCAGCCCACAACCAAAAAGCTTTTCAGAAATAAAAACACAGCAAGTTATTTTCACTCAGCCAGACTGAAAGGAAAAACTATTCACCTCTTGTTTTGATACTTGTCTGTCTTGGCCAGGGCTTTTCCAGTGCCACTTATTCTTCTTATCTACAAGAAAAATTTAGATATGGAAAACAAATTACACATAATGAAAAGAATTCACAACACAAGTTCTACAGCTCTTGAAAGGAATTAAAAATGGAAAGACAGACATATATTATGGGTCAGGCTCTTGTGTACCTGCACCAGTTTTACACCTGAGTGTAGAGCAGCAACAGGGAGTGCAACTGAGGTGAGAATGGCCTTCCTAATGCTGCTCTTCAAGACTCCAATTCAAGTAAAGATCACCTACTACTGGATCAAATATACCACAGATGCACGACATAACATCATACCTCCAAATTCCCAAAAGCAGCTCAAATTTGTGCACTTTTTTCCTTTGGCAAGAATAACTGCACGTCAGGGCAGGTATCACCCTACAGCTGGCATAAAGCCAACCTTAAAACCACAACACAGGCCCCAAACTAAATTAAATGTGTACTTGTCAGGTGATTGGTTTTTTCTTTTGGTGTTAACATGTCTCCCTGCCTTTGTTCCGATGGGAGGTTTCACCTCCCATGAAAAGAGTAGGCAGGTTTTTCTGGATTTTTCTCTTCTGTTCTAGTGATGCCAGTACAGATCTTCTAGCTTGGAAGGCTGAACCTAGTTGTCATTTACAAGATCACATGCAGCAGGCATGCCACCTAAGAGAGGAAAGGGACCCTACATTCTCCCAATGGCAACATGGAACAGCAGGTGTGGAGAGCCCAGACATGCATCAGGTGGTGGGAGGGCAATGCAGCAATTTGCAGAATAACATCTTGGTTTTTTAACATCTTAGGGAGCTACAGAGAAAGCTCCCTAAGACTAAGCACCACCAGTGTCCAGATTCTGGGGAACCAGGGTGGAAAATGCAAGGCAGGGAGAAAACACAAATACTCCTTCTAAAGTAAAAAAGAAAGAAACTATGAAGTAATAAGCCTGTTTTTGCAATTCAGACGTGTAGGGAATGTAAAGGTATGATCTTATTCATCTTGTTCACTATCAAGATTTTTCAGTATAATACAAATGAAGACAGCCCTGCAAACGAGAACAGCTGACACACAAATGCCTGCAGCCAACTTACTTCCTTTGGCCACTCCAGCCAAAGCTGGGAGAAACTACAGGGTAAGAGCGACACACTACTGAGTGAGAAGAGTCAAAAAGCAGTGTGTCAGAAAACCATATCCTGAACAAAAATGTCGGCTTCATGCAGCTCTCTGCAAGACTCACCCCTCTCTCTTCCAAAAGCCTCAGTCTCGTCTCTACTTTTAGTCTGTTCTCAGCTCCCATTTCAGCACTGGTGTTCTCTCCAAGGGCATCATAACGAATAGTCAAGGCAGTCTTTGCTGCCAGCATTCGAGAAATCTGGAAAAGCCAAAAATAATATTAAATGCTAAGACTTAACATAAGGCAATGATTCACTCTGATCTGGAAACCATACCCACATACAAAAGAACAAAGTAACCATTTACTAGCAGTGTTTAGTCCAAAAAATAATTAGTGTCTCGTTCTTTCAACACTGAAATACTGTTAATGTAACACCTTATTTCCTTGATAAATAGAGGGAAATGTCTGAGACAGAAAGTCAGTTATACATATCCTACTCTACCCCAACCTTTAGATCAGGTTAGTTTGAGGTGTAATTTCCAGCTTTCTCCACAATTCAAACACATATTCATCCACCTGCACTGTGAAAGGCTAAGCTTTAAGACCAAGCTATAAGTTACTTTAGCACTAAGAGTCCAATTTTCAAGCAACGCTAAAGCCTTTAACACCTTAATTTACTATCACAGAGAAGAAACCAGGAACATACCCCTTGAGAAAGCTGGTGTTACACCCTAACTCAGCAGGAATACACCTGTTATTGCTCAGATATGTTGAATAGACAATCCCATTCACTTTTTTTTTTAACGGAAGTGAACGATATTCAAAGGTTTGTGGGACAGTGGTATTTTCCATGTAATCACAAAGCAATACAGTAAAGCAAGCCATGGAAAGAGCCTCACTGTGAAGCTCAAGCCATCATGAAGCTCAAAATATTCATGCCCTGGAAAAAGCCAAGCTAGTAAAGAACTCTGCAACTTACCTTTCCTTTATTTTTGGTATTGCTTTGTCCTACCAGGGAGGCATGATAGATAAGGCCAAACTTAGGTGTGTCCCTTTTAGTCTTCAGTGCTCTGAAGAGTGCCTTCTCAGCACCCAGTAACTGAACCGTTGAAGCTGGGTGTTTTGCCAGATTCAGGAGAGAACCTAGAAAGAGGTGACACAGCAAGGGTAATTTGTCAGAGGAGCAGTTAGGCTAGATTCCTGCTTTTGAATAGTATGAGAAGCTCAGAGCCACCTATTTTCATGCGAGCTGTTTCCCATTTGTTTCCTGAAGGACAGGTAAACCATTTCAGTCTTCCATGCCTCAACTGCCTTGGTTTGATTTGAGCATCAGGAAAGAAGGCTGACTCAATAAAACATATTCCACTGGAAAAATGCCTATTCCTGACAGTCTGTCAGCAGAACATTTCATCACAGAACTGCAGCAAAGATAACTGAAATAAGGCTGCTACCTTGAGCCAATGTGACTATAAACGCCCACTGTTAGTTTTTTACCTCAGAACTATCAGCAGGAGGCTCAGTAAGTGTCTCAGAAGAGGTAGTGACTTAAGTTGCCCTCATATTCCAAAAAGAATTCAGGCCAACTGAGAACTTCGTCATCACAGACTACTACCAAGCTCGTGCTGGTATTCTCAAGATTCCTGAAGTGCTGCCTTCGCCCCATTTACCACAGTATGTTCACCAGGCCTTACATAATGCTTTTAGCTGACCAGCTCCTCAGAGAAAACCTCTGATGAGGTCACCTAAGATTTATTTACATTAATCACTGTAACCCACCTGCATGAGCAATGAGCCTTGCTCCCACCAGTTCTCCCACCATGACAGTGAGATTGGGAGCGATGGCCATCATTCTGTTCTTCAGGTAATCATAGAGCTGTGTCCGATACTCAGAGATTTCAATCACCTGGCACAGAGAGAGTTTGGTTACAGGAGTCAGTATTAGCTGACCAAAAAACAGTAAGAGACAAATATACTGACATGAGGAAGTGCTGAGAATTACAATGTAGGAGACTAACAAATTGCAAAATGAAAACAGCCAAGAGCCAGAGCTACAGGAAGCTTTATATAGGGCATATTCCCAGAGCAGAGCTCCATCCACAAAGTATATTAGATCTGTACTGCTTATTCCCTTATGCAACTTATTTTCTCAGCAAAAGTCCTGATAAAGGAGCTGACAACATGACAAAGATAGTGAAGCAGGACAAAAATACTTAGTAAGGACATTTTCTTTAGGACAAAACCCTGGAACATTCAGTTTTCACATAAATCTTTGCCACCATTCTATTGAAATGGGATACATGCTCTTTACTTGTTCTATATAAATACACACAATTAGAACACACATAAAAAAGCAGCCTGGTCTAGACCAAGAACAGGAACTCCTAACCCTGCCACTCCCTGGTAAAGTCACAAAGGGATCCAGCTGGCATGACTGAAGTCAGAGGGTGTTTGTTCACACACAGCCCAGACGAGAGTAGGGTAGGACTCCTAATTATTTTGGGGCTTCAGTGCTCGTTTTTTAACCCAGGGTTTATCACCCAGCTTCCACAGTGACAGATTAAAAAGAAGCTATATAATGCCATTATTTCAAATACTTAAAAGCACAATGATAGCAAAATTCCTCCCAAAAGTAAGACTGCCACTTTCAGAAGGCCTTGTGCAGACATCAACAGCCTGAGATGGCTCAGATGAGGTAGTGACTGTGCACCCTCATGTCTGAACATCAGGAAAGCAACATTCTAGGAATCATCACTGCCATCACAAGAGTGTCAGCACTGCCCTGGGAAAAGCTCTCCTTGGCAGAAGTGGCTCTGAAATGGCTAGAGTCCTACTCCTATCCATCTGTGTGTACATACCTGATCACAGAGATGGATTATGTTGTTTATGTCTTCTTCTGATACTTCTGTCCCCATGGAAATCTCAGCGGCAGCCTTCACATCCTCCTCAATCTCCTCTGGTAGGATGTCAGAAACATCAGAGGAAGCAAAATTGCTTCTGTCTCCTGTGGGGGACAGATGAAAGCATGTTTGTGCTGGGGGCGAGATGAACTAGTAAAAAAAGCACAGAAACAGATGAAGATAAAAGGCCAAAATAAAAACAGTGAGTCAAGTCTGCCATCATGCTATTCCGAATTCCTAAAATATATGCCAGTGTTCTGACTTTATGTTTCTACCAGCTAGGAATGGTTGGAAATACGAAATCTGAAACTAGAAAAAACCCAGAAAGCCCATATTCTCTAACACTGCATACTTCACCTTTTCAGTAGCTGGTTGCTGCAAAGTTTTCAGTCACAATATTACAAGAAAAGAATTCCAGGACGCAAGCAGTCACTTACCACTAACCAAATCTATTTAATTGTTTCTACAACTGGGGAAACAAAAGCTCCCTTCAAACCACAAGTCTCTCTCTAGACTGCAAACTTATTACAAAAAACCAACCAACCAACAAATCATCAATACAAAGCACATGAGCCCAAGAGGTGAGGCAAGTGTCAAAAATACAGCAGTCATTCTTTCTGCTCTTATGAGTGCTTCTAGCAGCTGCCGTCTCCAAGAACATCCAGAGACAGCCAACACTTCTCTTTACATCAGTTTTTTAGCAGCTAATTTCCAAACCAGTCTGCTGACTAATTGTGATTCTAAGAAGATGCGCTGGTGGTCCATGAAGAACTGGTTGGTGACGTGGCATCAGCTTCCACTTAAGCTTCCAAATGGCAAACTGCATCAACATCCAGATGCACACATACCCTCCTTTTCTCCTGGCCCCATCTACCCTGCTGCTAAAGGCAGCATTGCTCAGGGTGATGAGCAGCCGGATGAGCGTTGAGCGGGTCTCACACCAGTGCCACTCACGACGTGCACACGGCCTTGCACCAGGCTCGCACCCCAAACGTACTCACCGACTTTCCGCACGCATTTACAGTACGTGAGGTTATCTGTGATGATTTTGCCCAGTTCAGGGAAGTGCCAACCGTACCACTCCCGACAGCGCATGATGTAGTTATTCAGTTCTTTGTCCAAGTCATCAAGGAGCGCTAAAAGAAAGAAGAATGGAGTTCTTTTTCTAAAAGGGTAACCTAAAAATATGATACTCTCAAACCAACAAATTCTAACAGTGTAAAGGGAGATTAACTGAAGTATTTCACTCTGTAAATACTGGAATAAACCAAACTGCAGTACACCAGAAGTCTTTACTTTTCAGAGAACCGTGTAGTACCAGGCACAATACTACAGAAATGTTAGAATTCCCAAGAGCGTGGCCTCAAAGTTTTATCACTGGGACTGTCTTGGACAAACTCCCCAACAGCTGCAAAGCACATTCCCCTAGAAGGAGAGCAGCAGCCAGTTATCCCTCCTCTCAGGCAGCCAAAGTGCTACACACAAGGTTGATGTAAAATGTAGCCATCCAATTAACTTTAAGGAAAAAATGTTTTAATGGTAACAAACTGATCTTGTATTCCATTACTTGATTTAAAAAGTCAAGCCTTTTAGTTGCTGTTATAATATAAATACACCAGATACAAAGCCAATGGGCTCACCATTTACCACATATGACAAATAACCAGATCTATAATTTATTGGTGTAGAGCACCTACAGCATATATTGCTAGAGAGCCCTGAGGCTAAAATATTTCCTGCTAATGCAATACCAACATTCCCATCTGTTGCCTCAGTGGTAGTGACGAAGGAACTGAATTACATCATTAATTTCAGTTTAACTATGTTTCATCATTGGCAACAGTCTGGGAATTAATATTCCAAACATGATTCCTCACCACTGCTTCAAAGCAAGCGTACAAATCATGATGTGTATGTCTTCAAGGAAAAATGAGGAATGGGCTTTCCTAGCTGCTTTAACAATTTCAGTCTGTTTTCCACTTAGAAAGCAAGGAGACAAAATGCAGCATTACACACTGCAGTGTGTTTTACACGCCTAACCTAAGAGTCTATTTCTACATTGCCGTCTATACAAGATACCATCTAAATGATGGTCAGAAAATGCTGTCCTGTGGGGCCCATTTTCCCAGCACCACTCAGAAGGGAGGCACGTTGGGAAGGAAAGCCCTTAGAGGACTGAACTAACACTGCATGTAGCTCAGCTGATTTCTATGCTAAGAAAAAGTGCACACCAGTTTATTGTATGGTCCTAAAAATGTTCCTGCTTGTGGAAAACCCTATTGAGAAAACAGACTATATGCCTAGCTGAACATCAGCACCCAATTTACTAAGACATCCTAGGAGGAAATTGACAGCAATGCTTTTCTTTAGCCAATGTAAAGAAGTCAGCTATCCTAAGCCAAATCCATTAATAATTTAAGCTCTAAATATACTTACAAATTGCCTGGATAATCATGGTATCTACTTTGTCTGGGCTGAATTTCAACTTGTATCGGGAAAGGCTGAGGAGACAGAAATACAGTTTCATCAGCATCCTACCATCCTGTTGCAGAATATGCCCCACCTGTTCCTTTTTACATTTTACAAATACACTTGTCCACAGGTTCATTCAAACCAAGCTCAGTTCTGTGCCACTCACTGCTCTCAGCTGTGGCCAGGAGCCACACTGACACAAGCTTCACAACAGCCCTGACATGTGTCCACTCCCACACCCTGTGACCAGGGTGAAAGAGAAAGTTAAGGTTATTTGTACCACCTGCAGCAGACTGAACTCGAGAGCTGTGGCAGGAAATTGGCTCTTGGGTTTTTCTGCATGGTTCCACCCAAAAAGTATTTGTCAACAGCACTTCCAGTTGGGCAGCAGCTGGAGGCAATCCACAAAACTGCACCTCCCCAGCACCAAATACCAGCAATACTAATGTGAAGTAACAAAAGAAACTTCCCGGAACAGATTCTCACTGTCTGAGAAAGCCCATTACCATCTGGCTTTAATGTTATGTTAACAGTTTCTCTGTATGCTACTGTGAAAAGCACTTGGTATCAATGAGGATTTGCATCTTAAAAGTCCTTTTGCAATATTAATGCCCATGTTCTAAGCAAACACATTTTTAAGGAATTAGCTACAGCAAAGCTAATTTCTCTAACTTGCCAATGGCTTGTGACAGGACAAGCTTGTGTCAGAACATGGATTAAAAAGTTACGTGCTAATGGATACTTGATCTCATGGTGACCCAACAACTTTGTATTTAACTACTACTCCACTAAATCCAAAAAGCAGCAAGAACAAGGTGGGAAGAACAACCCTGCCTTTAATATTTGCATTATCTATTACATGGGTATTTATTCTGGTGCAAATCAGCAAATCATGATCTCTACCTTATCTCTTCATGGCAATGGAGCTTTAAATGACTCCCTTGACTGCTCCAGAGACATTCCAGATGAAATCCTGAAGTATATAACACGAAAAGGAAAGCTACCAGCTTCAACTTTGGGTGAAGATGAAGCCTTTCCCTAAAGGGTGGGTGCAAACTGGAAAGCCCTTCCTTTGCAAAACAAGACTTCAGATACAAAAGTATCTCAACGAGTATGAGACCATGCCACATACTCGGAGACACTTCAAACAGCACAGCACAGCCAGGGACACAGGAGTGGGATGAAACAAGCTGTTGTAGGAACTCACCTGTGTGCCAGACCCAGGCACATAGCTGCCATCTCTCGAGAAGGGAGGCCTGTTATGAGCCCTTCAATCTGTGAGCGAATTCCTCTCATCAGCTCTGTAACCATTGGGCTGTGTATACAACTCAAATTCAGCTTCTCCTGCAGGGTGGAAATCAATGGTCTGTAGTCAGGCACAACACAACATTCCTCTGAAGTCCTTCTTCCAGCAGCCTTACATCATTATAACTGGTTTTCCCACTGCAATCCTGTGATCACACAAGTTTCATCCATTTTTGATGCTCAAGGTAGTGACACGCCCAGTTCCCCACACAGTTAATATTCCACTTTGAAGACCAGATTTATAATTAATGCTCTATCTGCTATGTAGAACATCCAACCTAAGACTCAAGATTTTGAAGTTTACTAGAAACAGTTCGGCCACAGAAAGAAAATTCAGAGGTAGAGGGTGGGGGGCTTTGTGCCTCTTTCAGAAAACAAGACTGAATAATTAGTTCAAAGTCCTTGCCATTATTCACTTTAACGTTAAACCCTCATTTTGCAGCCTACACAGTCTCCTAAGACAGCATGAGGAGGTTGTCAGAATAAAGTTCAGTGGAACAAGGAGCAATCAGACATCAGATGGGAAACTGGTATTTGACACCTAGGAGACACTGGGAAAGGCAGTCCACCTCCACTGAACCTCCTTCTTCCTCTGGCAGGCAAGGACCAAGGGCTGTGCACAGCTGCCTGCAGACTGAGGAAGGCACAACAATGCCCACTCCCAACAAGACAATAAATCACTCTACTATTGCTGCATCTCTTAGTGAGGAATATGTGTCTGCCTGGCTCGAGTTTTTTGTTTGGTTCCTCCCCCCACTTCTTCTGGATTGGATCATTAGGAAAATCAATTTTTTAACTGTCTGGGTTTCTAACCAATATTTAAGAGAGAAATCAAGCAAACCTGAACACCTCAGTGCATTCTTACCATATCACTCACCTGTGTACTCAAGACAACGTCTTCCCTGTACACATACTAGGATTAACTATCCTCTGTGCTGCAAACACAGCACTGGCAGCATAATCCACTGCCAGTAACTGCAAAATCTCTGGAATCTGACTATAGCATTTCAGTAGCATGAAACAAAAGGAAAAACAGAAAAATCAGTTATCACCTTTATGACACCTCCAAGTTTGGCATCTGCCACAGCCAACTGCTCGTGGGCATCTTTTGCCACTATCTTCTTGAGAATCTTCTTCAAGTTCTTGCTGAGCTTGCCTTCTACAAGAGCTGTAGATGCTGTATAAAAGAAAAAGACCAAAGATGCAGTTTCTTTCCCCTCCTAAAACCTGTACAAATATTACTCCTAAATTCCATGTATTTATTTTAACTGCCCACAGTAGCTCTAGTCTGAGCTGCAATACTACTTCACTATGCAATAGCTAAAAATCAAAATAGAAGAAAATTATATACTTCCTCCTCTGAAGGCCTAAATCAAAAACCCTTTTCCCAGTTGCCTCTCCTTTCTCCATATGTTTTCAGTTCTATTTTTGCCAATTTTGTTTAAGGATCTCTACAAACAGCATGCCATATGCTTTAGATACATGTTTAACATTTCCAAGGGCAAGGTTATATGGGAGTACTTTGTGTATCATTTAATTAACCATTTGCCAGGTCCCTTAGGCAGCAACCACGGTATCCTAAATTGAGTAATGGCTTATTTGCATCCTCTGGTGATGATAATGTACTATCTAAAGCCCCAGGAATGCTGCCAAACTGGACAGTCAGACAGACCCTTTTAATATAGCATGCAGACAGGAGAATCTTTAAAGGATGTTCTTCATTCTCAAATATTAATAGATCTGTAAAAGCTTTACAATCCCACACAATACATTTTAAGCAGGCACTTATGCAACCCCTTATGAGGGTCAGCTCTGTGCTCCACTGAACTTCTGTGATTGATACATCTTCACCACAGTAACAGAGCAGCAGACAGTGATTTTTGGTTTCCAGAACCTAATGACATGTAAGAGTAAAATCAAAGTGCTGTGCTGAGTTTCCTCTCAACCCTTCTACAATGCAGATAATTTTCCATCCTGCAAGCTGGCCAATAGCATCTAACCCACTTACAACAGTCACACACTTCACACACTTGAAGTCTTCCCTTCAAAATAAATGGGACGTAGATAGTCTGAACCTCTCTATTTCACAGATAAGTCAACTTGAAGCAAATGAGTAGGTGGTTTTGGATTTTTTTGTTAATTTTTTTTTAATCAGCCTAACTATACATGAACTGAATCCAAACCTATGCAAAAGCAACATAATCCAAAAAATATGCCATGGAGAGGAACGTACAAAAGCTTCAATCTCAGTTCTTTTACTCGCATTTTATGTTTGACGGGAGTGTCTCCATTCTTGCTTGCTTCCTTTATAAGCTATCCCTACTGCATCAGAAAATGAAGAACTGCTCTTCAGTTATAAATGTGACCTGAAACATTCACCTACTGATGTCATACAGCACATTCAGCAGCAATTGTCACACCATTTCTGAATTATTATCTAGAATTCCTACCATTTCTGTTCAAACCAGGCCACAGCATCAAGCATTTAAGTGTAGAATTAGTAAAAATTATTGAATGTAAGGCTTTCCATTTTGCTTAAACTCCTGAATTTAAGGATAATACAGACCTTTTTTAAGGCTGAAAACTACAGGCATAATGTGTGTCCACAAAACCCAGGTGGCTGTAATAATGAATGTTCTCTATTATCTGTCTGTTGTCTCAGTGGTAGTGACGAAATGTTGACTTAAATCAGTGATATTCAGCTTCAACAAGAATCCATCATTGACAACAGACAGGCCACGTCTATCAGTCACCACTTACATGGTGCTCATTTGTAAGCTGCTTGGGAAATACGCACTGAAGGAAAAAACTAGACTTTATTATATTCTTACTGCACTATAGACTGGACAGGTGACCTCATAAACATCAAAACCAGCTCACTTTAAAAAACCTGCAGTTTAAAACCTAAGAAAAGAAAAAGAGCATGGACACTGGCAAGTAATGAGTGAACTAGTACATGACAGGGAATCGATTTTTCTGTAATAGTGTTAACTCACTTACCAGCAAGTGCTTCTGTTGTGTCCTGAAATTTTTCAAAGTGTTTCAGCTTTACTCTACAGAAATAAAATGAAAGTGTGTAAACAAATGTACATAAACCATACGCTAGAACCATTTTATCTTTTTTCTGCCCCTGCTGTTACAGTTCCTCTCTTTTCCCTAAAGCTTCAAGAGAGCAGAGATCAATATCCAGACCCTCAAAAAGGACTGAGAGCACTAAACTGGCCAATTGAGTCTGGTGTGACTTTTCAGCTGGGTCCCACAATAATTATACAAAGGAAAAAAAGAAGGAATTTTGATTTGGTATTTCTTGGACCAACATCACCAGAAAACCTAACCCCCCTTTTTGCTTTGTAGTTCATATTTAAAGACAGACATCATCCATTTAAATTTCAACACTGCACCCTGATTGACTAATGATAGCATCTTCCCACTCATCTTCAAAAGGAAGTGTTCTGCCTCTGTGGAATGCAGGGCCTGCACAGCTCAGATTTAACATGCTTTTCAACCAAATGCATCTTCAGAGACTTTAAATTTGAACTGATTCATTGCCCACGAATCCTCAAGTCCTCCCCTGTAATTAGATGGTAGAATACAAGTTCTGAGCTGAGCTTAAGACAAACAACAAAAATTTCTTTCATGCCCTAAGTGCTGACCAGAGCCAAGAATCATACGAACAGTGTTTAACCACACTCTGTCAGATCCTTAGGCACAGCTTCCCTCTTCTCCTCACAGAGTCTGTGGTGTTGATATACAGTTACAGTTAAAAAGCCATCTCAATCCAGTAAATTCCTTGTCAGGGACAGGCATTTGACTAATCCAGTTCAGATTAACCACTGCTCTTTGTGAGTCAAGTATCTGCAAAGGAAGCAAGGTCATAGATAAAGCCAAATGCTTGAGTTAAGCATTTGCAGATCCCAACAGAAGCTTCAGGCTTACACTGATGCCTTTTCAGAAAGGCAAAAGAGGTATTATCTTTATCAGAGTAGAGATCCCATTAAGAGCCACATCCTGTATAACAAGTGGCCAAGATGATGTTTCCAGGACGAGATTAACCACACTACAAACAGGCAGATGTGGGATATTCTGGCCTCTCCTCTAAGTACTGTTACAGAGCAGGATAAATATGAATCACAAAGCATAGCTTGTTCAGATGCATCCATTACAATCAAAGCTGGCTAGAAATCTTCCAATAAAAACATTCTAGGCAGACTTGGAAGGAATCCACTATTGTCCCCAGCTTTAGGGCAATTTGCTAAAAAGGCCAGCTTGATCAGTGGACACCGCAACCCCTGTGCAACTCAGCAGTGGTGCTAGCTCTCACTGATGGCATGGGCAACAATGCTGGGTCTCAGTTCACAGTGATTTACACAGCATCATCTGGATTAAGCTATATTTTTCCCAAAACAATTTCCTGTGAGCACAAAAACCTGTCATTTCACTGACACTTCCAGCGTTACAAGCTTGCATGTTCTTGTCAAAGCACCCACATCACCTTAAAATATTGTTCAATTTTTTGCTTTGGTGACACTTGGTAATGACTTCTGCTGCTTAATTGTACTGTAAGGTATTTCTTTCACTTTGATATTCCATTGTAAGCATCTCAGAGTATCTAACTTCACATTATCATTGCTCACAGCTTTTACAATACTGAAACCCAAAAATCAATACTTCATTCTGAACCTCAGCTGTGTGTAACCCCAGGCAGCCATGTCCTTCCACAAGCCACACTGCTATCCCCCACATAAAGCTGCTTACATTTTGTTTGCTTTTTCAGGAGTTTCAAATTCTTTCCACAGACTGTCAACTTCTTGGAGCTTTTTCTCATTCAGAACCTGCAGGAGAATAACACAACACACAACTATATTTAGTTCACTTTTGAACAATCTCGGACCCACAAGAGCTGAAACATTTACAGTGTATCCAACCACTTTGCAGTAGTTAGCACTGATTGAATCAAACTCAGCTTCAGTGATCTCTGGTTTCACCATTCTCTCTCAGCAGCTTTACCCTATTAATAGGCACTCAATAGTGCAGCATTTTTACTTTCACCTGAATTACAGAAGTTCTTAAACAATAGACCTGGCACATTAAAGCAAAACCCTCTTCTTCTTTATCAAAACTGGGCTTGCTCCACCTCCTCTACAGGACTCTCACAACCCCAGTGATGCAAACCTGAATTTGCCACTGCTTTGGAAAAATAAAACGCCTGGGAAGCCTAACAGAAAGGAGTGATCCCCCAAGTTATTTTCATTAATCAGAGCTAACCCAAACAAGAAAGAGACCAGCCCTGTAAAGAAGAGTGGTCACCACAGCTTGGTCATCAACTGAGCCAAGAACTACCTAAGAGGCAGCAATGGCTTAATCCCATCTCTGTACACAGGGGAACCCCCTCAGCTTTTTAACAGCACAAGATTAACACTTACACTCTTGGAGCCTATATACATTTCACAAAATGCAGAGTGCACTGCAAATCCCCAGAAAACTGCTCAAGATCTTTACAACACTGTGTTCTTTACATCTCACTGAAAAATCTTGTGGTTTTGTCCCCACAATGCAAATGCAATACAATTACAACTTAACTCAGTGCAGAAATCATTCCTGGTATTATGAATTTTGCTCCCTGGCCAATTTTTAAACCCTGGTTGAAGGAGGCTGTCTTTTTTAAAACTCAATTAGTAGCTGAGCAAATAAACATAATAATTAACTTCCCACATGACCGTGAGGCACAGAAAAACCTTGGGGCAACTCTTCCTTTCCTCAGCCCAACGATTCTTTCCCCCAGTTCATCTTTCCTACATGAATGGCTACAGAATTTTCAGCCTCTATAACAGACATGGGCACAGAGAAAAGTAAAGACATAGAAACTGCCAAAATCAAGACTGTTAGCATATAAAAACTACGCACCTATGGATAATTTGTCCTTCAAGACAGTAAGATTAATTAGAAAGTATTCCAAGATCTAGAACATGGCTATATCCCATTTGCCCTTACTATCTGCTCTCTGATGGGAGCAACACCTGCAAGGGAACACGAGAGCTACACAGCTTCCAGAAGACAGTTCGTGGTCACCAAGGCCTAAAGACAGAACACGGTTATGCTGGCAACAAACATTTGTGGTCACTGCTGGAAAGGGAAGTGGGTGACCATAACTGCCCCCAAAATTCAGAAATACAAAATCTGTCCAACCCTCAAGTAATTAAAAAACAAAGAACACCCCAAACCCCCAGTGGTGTCAAACTTCAGAGAGTGCTTTAAAAAGGAAAAAAAAGTAGCTAAACTCTGCAGAGAACGTTTCAGTACAGAATGAACATACATGTGTAACAATGACACAAGGCTGCAGCTGAACAGCTGCCCTGTCCAGGGAAGGAATGCTGGGTGATTGAGAGCTTTGCCTTGTAGATAGGCACTGTGGCTGAGGCTTTGCCATTTCCAGCCTTGGCAGCTGCCAACAGAATCACCACGGAAAACCACAGCTTGTCTCAAAATACATATTTTAATAAAATACTACCTGTTCATTGCCAGCAGCCAGCTTTCATCTCTCTCCCAGCCACGCTGCGTATCCCTCCCAGCCAGCCCCAGCTGCTGACACCTGCAGCAAACACTGCAGCACCTCTGCAGAGACCTCCCTGCAGTTTTCTCTACATGACCCTCCTCCTACCTTTGCTTTATACCAACTCTGCTTTCACAAATTAAAATATTCGTTATTTTCAGCCCCTCCTGGCTGCTGTAAAAGGTTGAAAGGGCTTGGCACACTGCACCAGAGGTTTCAGCCTACTCAAAAGATTTTTTAAAATTTATTTTTAGTAACTTTGAAGGCAAAGGATACTATTCTGTGTCAACAACCAGTGAGCAAAACCTCCAGGGAGACCACTGTATGTGCATCAGTTCCCCAGGAATCGGTTCCCCAGGTATAAGTGTTGAGAGGGGGGCACAGAACAGAAGCTATCTGCTTTTAGAAGTATTTCTGCTTCTTCTCAAGATGTACGTCTTGAAATCCTCCTTGCCTGAACTCCACGGCTTCACCCCAATGAGGAGAAAAGGTTTCAGGGCAGAGGAAGAAAATATAGTGCTCCACAGAGCAGCAAGAGTGCAGTTCTGCTGCAGGCAAAGGCAGAAGAAACCAGAGCCTTGCTCTTTGCACCTACATTCATGTTCACACGAGCTAAACCCTAAGACTAAGCTGGAGGAGAAAAAAATAAAGATGTTGTGATCAAACTATGACCAAGCTATTAAATCTGTACAAGGATCAACACTCGAACAAGAGAAAAGCCAGAGAAGAGCACGGCACTGCAGCAGCTCTAGTTTAGGCTTGTCCAAAGACCCATAAAGCCGCAGCCCCGAGCCACACGGTCAGAAGGCCCGGGGAAGGGGTCTGCTTCTCCCGACAGGAGAGCGAGGTCGGGACACGGGAGTCCCGCAGGGACCCTCACCTTCCCCGCCGAATCCCGCTTTTGGGAACGCCCCCGGCAGCGGCACCCGCACACCCGCCCGGGAACGCGCTGCCCGTGTTCCGTACGCCCCCTCACACATCCACAGCGTTCTGCTGGAACAGCGACCACGAGGGCACAGGCAGGAGGAGAAAGTGGTCAACACTCCCAAACCCACGTGCCCCCAGACACGCCAAAAGGGGCACGGTCACGAGCGCGCAACTTCCTACCAAACGCACCTCAGCACAGGAGAGGAAATGAGGGCCACGGGTGACGCGTGCCGTGCTCGGCAGGCACCGAGGCGCCCCCTCTTCCGCCCGCCGAGCACCTTCAGCCTCCTCCGGCAGCCCCTTCCCCGAGGCCTCACTCACAACGCGGCCCCTCTGCTCCCACCCCCGGCCCTGCTCGCCCCCCGAGGCGCCGCACGGCATGCGGGGCCCTCACTCCCTCCCTCACTCTCACCCCCGCCCGTGTTCCCCCGTAATCCCCACCGCAGGCCCGACGCGCTCCCCT
>VZTD01001642.1:652222-838848 GCA_013397725.1 Rhagologus leucostigma
CCACCGTAGGCAGGAAGCGGGTCTGTTCCCCGGGACGCGTGTGGCCGTACTGGGGGCTTTTGTTTCCCGAGCGGATCCCGAAGCAGCTGTGAGCGAGTGGCGCCCTCGGCGACCCCGAGCGGGACCGCCCTCGGCGACCCCGAGCGGGACCGCCCGCGGTGTCGGGGTTCAGCCGGGGCTCCAGGTCCTCCGCACACGGCGGGCTGCGTTCTCTGCCCGCTCCGCTCTCACTCCCACGGCCCAACCCGCAGTTCCTCGCACAGAAAACAGTTCTTTACGTTACGAATTCTTGACAGAGTGCAGTTGTGTGTGTTTAAAAGCTTGGCTTCGCCAACAGACAAGCACCAAATTGTGTTTGTATAAAACACGCGTTTTAAACGCTGCTTGCTTTCCCGCGCTGCTGTGGTGTCCGCGGGGTGCGCGCAGTTCTGTCCGGAGGAGGGCACAGCCGCGGGCGCTGGAGCCGCCATTTGTGCCGCCTCCTGCTTCGTGCCTTGGCACAGCGCGGCGCCTGGCTGACCTACTTCTGTGCCGCGGCCCTGCTCGGGAGCCGAGCAGCTGCGTGCCGGTGGGAGGCAGGCCGAAAGCCCCGGTCCTTGCCCTTAGAAATTCCTACTTATTTCACAGGGAGGGTTATCTGTACTGGAAACAGGCAGAGATTTTCCTGCCCGCAGGAAGAGAGGCTCCAAGCAACGCTTGGGCTTGATTTATATCAGAGATTCATTGCTGCATTTTATGCAACCATCTGTATGAGTCAGCACGCCTTTGTTTCCTCCATGTAAGGAGTGTGCTGGAAAGCCAATAGAGAAATCTGTGGACTTGCATAATTCTGAAGATTTTTTTTCAAAGGAAAGACTTCGGTGCTTTACATAACATAACCTTTTTTTTTTTCTTTAAATCCCACAACCAGTAATATTGCCAAAGAAATTAGGTTAAAGGAGGGAGAGAATTTCCAGGTTCCACCTAGTTTTAAAGTACTGGTTCTGGCCCTGCTGGCTGGGGCAGTACTATTATCGTGTAAGACCTACTGGTATTTAGCTGGCTGTCCTAGAACACTGCATTCATCCTGTTTGCTAGCACTAACTCCTCTCAGGCAAGCAAATTGCCATTATGAGATTACAGATTGTTCTTAGGTTAAAGTCTGCTTTTTGAAGAAATCTGTTTTTGATGGACTGAAGAAGCCTTGCACAGACTGTATGTGTGGGCCAATAGCTTTGAGAAAACCTCTAACAGCTGTTGGCTCCTAAACTATACAGCAGCTTTGGAGAAATTAGTTAGCATCAATTTGAAGGAACAGAGGTGAACTTTATTGACTTCAGGTGACTGAGATTAAGCGCAGCTAGGAAAATAAGAGACATAAAACACCTGAGAACTGAGTGAGGTTATTAGGGTAAGTAGCCTTGACGGTGCGTGTAAATGCAAGGCTGACTTTGGGTTTTGTGGGAAGAAGCTTGTGTAAGTATATTTGGTATTTTTAAAACAGCTTTTGTTGTTTTCTCTTTAAGTGCGTTCTATGTTGAATTTGAGCTGTCAGAAAAGAAAAGTGGGAACTTTGCTGCTGTACATTGACAGTTTTCACAGGCTCGGCAGAGATTAACTTTGCAGATCCTGTACAAATCTAGCTTGTGTCTTGAAGAGCTAATGTATCCACAACTGAAGGAGTAAGAAGCGAGTCAAGAAAGGTGGTGTTACTGTTAGTTAGTGTGTATGGCGATGAGCACATTCTAACGTTATATCTTTATGGCTATGTATGTGGATAGGTGACTGCATTCTGACTCATATGAGTGTTAGCTTTTATTATGGGGTTATATGAAAAAATTGGGTTTGTGCCAGAGTCTGAGACTTTGGCTTATCACTGTAAGGCTCTGTTTTTAAAAACCCCTTTAGTTTATAAAAAGCAATAATGTTCAGGATAGAGTATTTGTCATTTTCTATTCTTCTAGTATTGTGTGTTGCTGTGGAGCTTTTGCATGGCTTATTTTGGTGCTTTGTGTGTGTTATTAAGCTCATAATGAGCTCTTACTGCGAGCTTGGCATAGCATGAACATATTTGGCTTTTCTGCCTGCTAGGCCTTGCCTAAGAAAGATCATCTTCATTCTGTAGCTCTGCATAGCATTTGTTTTGGTTCTCTTTATTTATTTTTTCCCTTCCTTGTTAATTCGGAATTGTTTTAACAGTTGTAATTAAAACTAATTCCCATGAGTCTAGATATGGATTGTTCCACTGGCTATTAAAGAGTGTACCTCTTGGTGTAGCTGTGTTTGTAACTCGGCGTTCAGGGAAATGCAGCAATGCAGGCACAGAGCGCAGCCGCTTTGGTGTTTGGTGTTATTACAAGGGAACGTGGCACACAGAGCATTGAGCTGCTTGTGTTAATGAATGCCCTCTGCTCAGAGCTAATGAATGTGCTCTGCCCTTTCCCAAAGGTAGCTGGTAAAGTTAAAACTCTGTCTAGTAGCATGAGGATAATAATCTCCTATTTCAATAGAGCTCATTTCTGTTGATTCATTGTTTTTGCATTCATGTTGTTTTATGGTTCTCACGTGTGGGGTTTTTTTTCTATTTGCAGGTCACTTAGAGCTAAGCATATGCCTATGCCAGTGGCGATGCCATGCAGGAGTTGCCTGAGTTGTTGTAGAGGGGATGTTAATACTCCATGCTATAGTCCAAACAGCTTGCAGCGTAAATGTAATCTGTTTAGGTAGGCGTTGCTGCCTGTGCAGACCTCTGAATAGCTATGCTGTGCCGGTGTAAAGCAGGGCACCTGTTCTGTGCTAACATGATGCCTAACTGCAAATTTGTTCCAGTGCAACTGCGTGGGTGCAAATTTGCTTAATATATGTGGATCCCATTGGTTGCATGGTTGCGATGACTTTAAAAGAAAAAAAAAAAGGCAAACTGTGCCTAAATAGAAAAGTGAGTTTTGTTGTGAAACATTATCTTAGTAAAAACCTTAGCAAGATATTAGAGGTACGGATAATGACAGTGACTTTTGCTCCTAAGATCTGCCCCTGTGGGAAGGGTTACGTGACTTCACAGAATTGTTACGGTTGGAAGGGTCCTCTGGAGACCATCGAGGCAACCTCCCTGCCACGGCAGAGTCACCTGGAGCAGGTGACACAGGAACATGTCCAGGTGGGGTTTGAATGTCTCCAAAGGGGGAGACTCCATGACCCCGGGGGCAGCCTGTTCCAGTGCTCTGCCACCCTCAACTTAAAGCAGTTCTTTCTCATGCTGAGGTGGAACTTATTGTGTTGTAGTTTATGGTCATTACTCTTCGCCCTGTCACTGAGCACCACTGAGAAGTGTCTGGCACCATCCTCTTGGCAGCCGCCTTTGAGATACTTATATGCATTGCTGAGATGCCCTCTCAGTCTTCTCCAGACTGAACAGGCCCAGCTCCCGCAGTCTCTCCTCATAAAGAGAGATGCTCCAGGCCCTTAATCGTCTTTGTGGCCTCCGCTGGACTTGCCCCAGCTGCTGCGGTCGCCACGGTGCCCTTAACGTTCGGCGTTTCTTTCAGCGGCGACTCCTCCTCTCTGCCGCGGCCCTGCTGGGACCCGGAGCCGCGGAGGGCCGGAAGCGGCCGCGGGCGGAGCCCGGGCGGGAAGTGAGCTCAGGCGCACAGGAAATCCCGCCCGTGCCGCGGCCCTGTGTTTGCGCTGCGGGCAGAGAAAGGAGCGGAGCGCCTGCAGCGGCCCAGTCGAGCCTGCCGCACGACACGGGGCCGAGCCATGTCTGACCAGGTACGGGCAGCTGTCCCGGCCGCGGGAGGACGGCACGGCGGGCGCGGCGGCCCCGGGGGCGCGGGAGGAGCTGCCTGCGCTCCTCCGCCCGCACTCTCCGCGGCCGNTCTCCGACCTCGGCCAAATTTGGGCCCCTCTTCCCTGGATTTTAATTCGCCTTTCCCCTGCCCTCGGGGTGTTTCGCGAGGAGCGCGGGCGGGCTCCAGGCAGGGATACTCGGGGACCGGGGCGGCGTCCGGACGGAGCGGGATCGCCGCCGGGGCAGCCCCAGTCCTGGAAACCCGGCAGTGCAGCGAGGGGTGAGCCGTGTCGCACAACAGTTGTTTCCTTTCGTTTTCCATTTCCCAGGTTGTTGGTAGGGTGCTCTTCCCCCGGAGTGGGCTTTGTGCGGGTTAGGCTAGGCTTGCCAGGTGCTCTGTTCGCCCTAGGAATGCGAAAGCCTGGTTTTCTCCTCCTCTTTTCTCAGCTAAGCGTCAGCCTGTATTAAACACCCCGTCCTTTATCAAAGGCTCTGTCCTGCCTTCACTCCTTGTAATATTCTCGTTATGCTCCTGTCATTTCTGTCTTCTGAGCCGGGGACTTAAATAGTTTCTTGTACCGCAAGTTCCTGGCTTGCTCGGCCTGGCATGTGTACAGTGTGCATTGCTTACACCTATTGCTTTAGGCTACGTGACCTGCTGGTGGAAAGTTAAAACAGCGTTCCGGTTTTAATTTGTATTCCGTTTTGCTTTATTTTTTATATTGTCGTCAAAGGGCACTGTGTTCTAACTTCGATTTTTCCACAGTGTAACCATCATGATAATGTCAATACCTGCAAATGTTTCTTGTAGTGCTGTGAAGTCAAGAATAGTACTAGTGCCAGCCAGGAAATTAAAAGTCCCCAGAGACAAGGCTAAGCTTAGTGCATACCGTGTCTGCTTTGGGGAGTAGCCTTGGTGCAGTATGAGCGGTGAAAAGAAGCCAGTGCTGTGTGCGCTGGTGGTCTTCCTCCCCGCCCCCGACTTTCCAGCACAATGCAGCTGACGATGGTGCTGCTGCCTGTCTCTGCCTGTGCCTGGGAGAGGGGCAGCTGGGAGCACAGCGGTTGCTGGCTCCCAGTAGGACACATTGCCCCTGTAATAAAAGACGTGTAAGTGACTGCATTTTAAAAAAAAACCAAAACAAAAAAACACCCCACCAACAAATTCTGAACTAAATTTTATAGACAGATGTTCACGTGACCTGCTCTGTAGTTGTCTGCGTATGTGATCCAAGGCATGTTTTAACAAATAGCAGCTTTCGTTAGGTAAATCCTTCTCCAGGCAAGTTCTGCTAAAACACATAAATATTTTGTCTTTGAGACTGCTTGAAGTATATAAAATTCTATGTATGTGATAACCTGTTGTGGCTATATATCTTAAAGGTCTGTGAATAAGGACCCTGCTGTTTAGTTTTAACAGATAAGCAAAATATTGTTAGATGTTGTGTCATTCTCTTCTGGGGGGACTGTGCAACAAGAGCTAAACAGATGTTTAAGTAAAAGGATAATGTAACATTTTGCAGGACTGGAAATCTCATTCCTCTGTTTATCAGTCTTACAGGAATAACTGGATTACCTAAACGTGTGAATTGCTTGCAGTTCTTTTTGGCCCTGGAATTAAGTTAAGAGAGGGGGTCTTCAGTGGGAAATTGACTTCTATGATAAGTAAAAATGCTTGAAAGAAGGGCAGACTTCAAAAAAACACATGGTTGCTTAATGGATCTAAGCAAAACCAAAACAACACACAAATTGTTTTCACTTCCCCTCAAGTGTCTTGTGCTGGTTTTGCTTTATTTGAATCTAAATGTTACCTGGTCATGTACTGCTAGTAAAGAATGCTATAGTTTATATGCACTTTTCCACTCCTATAAAAAAGGTAAGAGTTTATTTGCTTTGTTAGGAAGTATATTGTACTTCTATTCCTCTAGTAATTTTGGTTTTGTTGATTTTTCTTTCAAATGCTGAGTATAGGGTTTGTTTTTTTAAGGTTGGACGTTGATGTTTGAGCACTTCTGATCATTGGAGGAGGAAACTTGCAATATGTTTCCTCACAATGTTTGTTTTGTGTGTGTTTTGTTTTTGTTAGTTGCAATAGCAATACTGGTGTGTTTCATCCAAGAAACTTCGTGTGCTTTTTAGGGTCGTTATATAAGTGTGAGACAGTGCTAGGAGCCTTATTTTGTGCTCTAAAGGAAAACTGCAATGAAGGCTTTAAAACCTTAGGCATCTAATGAAAAGTTAGAAATTGGAATGTTGTGATCTTTCTGGTCTCTTTGTATGGTGTTTTTTTTCACATCCTGTTTCATGAGATGCCCTAAGCACCTGTTCCTTTCACAGGGCAAGAAGGCTGGAGGCTTGTTTGCAAATTGCTGATCCAGGATTTTGTTAATGAATGCTTGTAGTTTTAGCAACTTTGCAATCTCCTTCCTTTATTCTTAAATGTTTTTGTGGTGCCTTTACCATTTGGCATTGAATGGCAGTATAGTTTGCTGACAAACTGCAGAGAGCATTTTCGGACTTGCTGGGTCTTGTATCCTGGTGTAAAATATTTTGCCCCTATTTTAAGCTTTGGTTATTGGCACTGTCAACATTTGGTTTGATAGTATTTCTCTTTTCCTGAAGCTACAGCTTTCTTTCCTCTTATTTTGTGGGTGAGAGGTTGCGGGGCTTTAAACAAGCGTCTTTATGGTTTGAAGACTCCAATTCCCTCTGCTTATTCTACTGTTTGCTGCTTTCCCTATTTGTTTTTAATATTAGAGCCCTCTTTCCTTGAGGGTAGGAATCAAACATGAATCATAGTTTTATCACTCATATTGGCCAGAGGCACTGTCATAGTTGCAATGATAATTAGCAATACCTCGTACAGGATGATTTGGTTTGGAAACAATGCACAGAACTATAACTACCACAAATACCTCTACTGCTGGGATAATATACTGTCATGCAATTTGTAAAGTAAATTTAGACAGTGACTGACCTGAAATGTCATGTAAAGGGACAGAGCGTTCTTACGAATTCTTTCAGTAATAGTGAAACAGGAGCTAGTTTTGAAGTTACGGACTTCAGATGGGTAGCGATCTGAATCTTGCTCTGATTCCTAGAGGTTAGTAATCCTGCATAAAGACATTAGAAGTGGTGTTTGTGCAAGTTATCAGAACAAGTTGCAGCTTCTTGTTTTTCTTTCTTTCTAGTCAGAAGTGAATACCAGTGTATTTCTATTCCTGCAAGTAGTCCCAGGAGCTTAGAGTCCAAATATGTTAGGGAAAACTTTGGTGGGGAACACAGGTGATCTGACTGTGTTACCTGTGAAGACTCCTTCCATGCTTCTAAAGTGACTTGCTTGAAGGCCTGTGTTTAAGTGTCAGGTTTTTTGAAAGCTTGGGTTCAGTTTCTGGATTTGAGCTTGAAGGGTGATGAATCAGTCCCAGCAGTTTAGGTTGTGCCTGGATGGGTATTTAAAAATAACAAAAGGTATTGAAACCAGGTGGAGTCTCTGGCTCATACTTCTTTCTGTTGTAGAAACTGAATTGATCTGGGTTGAGGCAGTGAGTCAAACTGATAGAAAGAACACTTCTTCTCTTTCTTTACTCCAGATTGAGACTGGTACAGATAGCAAAGGTGTTTGCAGACTTGCCTTGTGCCCTTCCCTGAACTTTTAACATTCAAAGACGTTGTGTGTGTTTAATGTCTTTAATAAGGAGAAAAAAAGCTTAAAAAAGTTTTAATCTGGAGATAGAGACCTATATGGATGGACTTAATAGAGAAGGTTAGTATGTGTTTTTGGTGCTTGATCCTAAATTTCAAGTCCAGCCATACAAAGGATATTTCTGTACACTCAGCAAAAAGTCCCTTTAGGGGTGGGAAAAAGCCTGTGGTAGGCACCTGTACATATTTTATTTTGTCTACAATGTTAAGCAGTAAAATATAAAAGGAAGATTTGAAACATGATCAGCAGGATATCTGTGTTTCTGGCTTCTTGGGAACAATTCTTCATTGAGCACCATCTAGACTTGATGTCTGTGTAAAATCCCTTTGTGCTGCAATGGAACATAACTAAAGGCCTGATCTAGGATATGTGGTGACAGGCAAGGAATGGGGTTAATAGTACCTGGTTTCTGACTTGTTTCATCTATCAGCCGGTAACATGAAAACTCTGATGTCCTTAATTAATGTCTTAGAGTGTATAACACTTAAACCCTTTTGATGAGCTTTACTGCTCAAGTTGTTGAATCAAACTTGTCTGTACAGTTAATTCTTATCCTGGAAAGATATCAAAACACCATAGTGCTTGGAACTGCAACTTTTAAAACTTTAAAGTATTGTGGTCTTGAAACGAACGTGTTAGAAGGAAACTCTTTTGTTGTCATAGAAGAGAAGGTAGCTGACCAGCCTTTTGAAAATAAGGACTGCCTTTGATGCAATGGGTTGAAAAATGTTTGCATGGTTCACCTTCTTTAAGTTGATAGGCTGCCACAAGTGCTTTCTGTTTACTCTCCTCGCAACGTTCTTTTTTCTGTCAAATATCTGAGCCTCTTAGTACACTTCTTGTGGGTTTTTTTGCAGTTTGTTTGTTGTCCAGGAGTTAGAGGTATAAAATCATGCTTCTTATTTTTGTATGTAATCTATTTCCAAATGATTTTTCTCTCATCTCTAGGTTCTTTATGGTGTTTCTTCTTTCTCATTAATTAAGCTTCTCAGAGGTAGACAGCCTTTCATAATACTATGTTGCTGTTATTTTTGTGCACACACGGAGAAAGAGAGAGATGAGTAGGACAACTTGAGTAGTCTGCATGCAATAAAGAGGATGACAGCTGCCATACTGTCCAGTGAAAATAGTGAAGTGTTGAGCTGATCAGGTTGTTTTATGTTTTTCTTGCAGGAAGCAAAACCTTCAGCTGAGGACTTAGGAGATAAGAAAGAAGGGGAGTACATTAAACTCAAAGTCATTGGGCAGGTGAGTTTTTTACATAATTGCTTGTTGACATTTGATGGAGGTGTGACTTTTGTATGGTAGAAATGACAAATGAAATTGATACTTTCAGTTCTTCAGTGTGGGTCCTCCTCTGCCGTAATCTACTTCCTGTTGCCAGTAGTGTGTGTTAGTAAACTCTGGTGTGCTTTTTTTTGATGCACTGAGGGATTACTTTATCCAAGGATATGAATGAAATAAGTGGCAAACTTGATAAATTCAGGTTTTCAAAGTTTGGGTAGTACCCTAGGCATGAGGTCAGCTTTCTTTTTCAGGGGTAGGAAGAGGATTCAGTTGGCTGCCTTGTTGGTAGATGTAGCAACCAGGTGAATGGTTGTTCAGAAGTCTGTATTCTGGCTGTGTTGGAATGTGCATGTTGAGAATGTTGGAATCTTCTGTGCAAAGAACTCCTAGCTCAGATGACTTAACTAGGACTGTGTGTCGGAGTAGTATTGTTTGCTGCAGTTGGGTGGAGACAGATGACTTTAAAGCAGGGCTGACAGAAACTACCTTACCTCTTGCTGGCCTAATCGGCAATCAGAAGAACACATTGAAAAGGTGAAAGTGGCCCACATGCCTTTTGCACAGAACCCCTTGCAATCTGTTTTATCTGTAGTCATTTTGACAGTTGCAGCTACTTGTATCTTATGGCTGGTGGGAAGGACTATGGAATAATGAGGCCTGAGATTTCTCCTAGGTTAGTCTTGTGCTGCCAAGTGTGCCTGTATCCTCACTTCTAGATAATTACTCTAATTGAACAAGGTTTCATATATGTTTTGAAGTGCAAGCCTTAACTTGTCACTTTAGGAATCTTAGAGCAGAAATCCCCTGCATATGTATGTTTGTATTTCATAAGTATATCATGTGGGTAAAGATGGAAGCACAGACTGAACCATGTATGGGTTTTAGTAGTTTTAAATCCAAAACTTCTATGTTGAGTCTAAGGCTATACTATGCCATCTGTTTTTTTAAAAAGAGCTTCCTGTGGAAGTACATAGTGAATTTAGTGACTGACAGATCATCCTGGAGTTTCATGTTATGATGCACCAAGGTACGCATGGTTGATAGTTAAATCGCATTCCATGTTACATGTAAGTTTTATGTAAGTTTTTTCTTAATGAAACACTTAAAAATAACATAGGTAAAGTTAGCAGTTACTAGAGGGAGAGTAAATTTTTTTCTTTTCTGTCCTCAGGACAGCAGTGAAATTCACTTCAAGGTGAAAATGACAACACACCTCAAGAAACTCAAAGAATCATACTGTCAAAGACAGGTTTGTGAAACAATGACATTCTTTAAAAAAGAAAAAACCAAACCACTTTTCTCACTATTCTTTCAAATAAAGACTTTGGAGGTATCTGATGGTACAAATATAATGGATCTCATAATTTCTTTTGGCAAGTAAAAGTGATTCCTATGTAAGACAATTGTGAAGTTTGTATTAAGGTAGAATCACTGTTTGAAAATATGTAGTGGCTGCTCTGAAAACACAGAATATGTTTTAAAATGCCCAGGCCTGCATTTATAGTTACTTTAAAATCCTTTGTTTCCAAGCAAAATTGGCTTGAAGCTGTAGAATACTGCACCTTAGGATGAGGGTGGCCTCAGGCCTTGCTACAGCCATTAATATGGTAATCAAGTAAATCTGGCTATTATACCCGAAGTTAAAGAAATCTGCAATATTAATTGTGGATGTAGGTAAATAGTAACAACTGTTACAGAACAAAAATATATCTTCACTTCCAGATTCTGTGGCAGATACTGTGGATTCACAGCTGCTATTTCCAGAAGCCGTGGCCTAGTTTGCCCTCAGCTTTGGGGATAGATGCCTTGTGTGGCCTTTTCTTGGATAAGTGTGTTGGAGTTCACTTCAGGAGATATAGTCATAAGTAGTAATACTTTGGGGGCTTTTTTCCTAACTTTGAGACAAGTTGAACTTGTCATTGAAGTGTTCTTTTATGAAATATGTTCTTTTTTGCTATCTTTCTGGAGTAGGAGGAAAGAAAAGATCAAACACCAGATACATTTGTAGCCAAATCCAAATGATTAAAATCATGATTCATTTTAAAAACCTGAAATTTTAAAAAAACATCTTAAGAATAATTCGTGCAGCAGTCTTACTGACTGATGAAAATGCATGTGTGGAATTCTTTCTTTAAGAAATAAATAATTTGAATGAGCACACATTTATCTCCTGGGCTGAATTCTGGAAGGTCCATGATTTCCTTCAGCAGCAGTCAATCCAGTTTTTGGTGTCAAGTAGCCTTTCTCTGGTAAAGGGACCATAAACATTTCTTCCACGTTGGTCAGAGGGATTGTTGAAACAGTGTGAAGATCTGTCCTTACTGAGAAAATTTTCTGCCTAGTTATTTGCAAGCAGTATTTGAGAGCTAATTGATATACAAACTGTCTCATATTTCACATGAGTTTGTTTTGCTCAAAACTTGAAAGAGAAGGAAAAAATGAGGTGTTTGCCTTATCTGTTGATGTGAAGTCTGACACTCTGCCAGAACATGGGCACATTGTGCAACAGACATACTTTAACTTAACTCTGTTTACCTTTGGGATGTTTGTTGCTCCTTCTTTGAATGCTGTTCCTTTTTTCCCTCTCAACTCTGCTCTTTCTTGTTCCCAGTGCTGAGCATTTGCAGAATTGATAATGGTAAAGGTTGCAATTCCTTCCTGTAGCCATAGAAAATTGGGAAAATAAGGGTAGGAGTTCATGAAGTAAACACCATGCTCCTCTTGTTGTCTTAGGATCCTTGAATAAGGCTGATACGCAGTTCAGAAAAATACACGTGTAATGATATCTTGGGAGAGAGGGTATAGTCAATACTTAATTTATAAATAAAGACAAGTTAAAAAAGCTAAGGAAACTTCCAAGTTGTTGAGTAGAACTCCAGTGGGACTCTGGAATAAATATGTGTTTTGGAACTATGATACTTTTTGAGTCAATTCTTTGTAGTCTACACGAGTACAACAGAATAGTTGAGCTCCCTGTGTAACAGGAACTAACACTCTTTTATGACTTTCATGTGTTGTTTTTATTTAAAATGTTTTTTTCTTGTAAACCCATACAAGATTCAGTAAGTTGGGTTTTTTACTTATACATCTGTTTCTTCTTTTAGGGTGTTCCAATGAATTCACTCAGGTTTCTCTTCGAGGGTCAGAGAATTACTGATAATCATACCCCCAAGGAGGTGAGTTTCTTTCTAGAAATCTAGTTTGATTTCTCTAACTAGGATCTTTTAGTAAGGCAAATAGGCAGTTTGGAAAGAGACTGATTGGACCTCCATGTGTAGTGCCTCAGAAAGGAGGGTGTAGTCACTGCTTACTGGAGGGCGGGAAACACAAAGGGAACGTTCCAGTTGTTGAGCTTGAAATTGAGTATGACTTTGGAATAAATACGTATTGAGTTCACATTTAGTAGATCAAAGTGTAAATAAACAGAAAACAGTTACTTCTGTCCAGTGACTTCCACCAATTGTTATGAAAAAGCAGGAAGAAACACTCAAAATAATGACCTTCTGAAAAATCAAACTTGTTGACTTGTGAAATTGAACAGGTTGCTCTCTGTGAGATATTAGTTGTAAACAGACTTTGAGTTGCAAGCTGTAGGTGTTAAGCTGTATTGTGAGCTAGTAGTGCACTATAGTATATATAATTCATGTGGCTCTACAGGTGGTGCAGTCACTGTGATGTTGATGATGTCCTTGTTCCCCCTAAACAAGGGGTTTTGAGAAAGGTAAAGCCAGCAACTTCCAGGGTGATGTGCACTGCTCCACAAGAGGGTTTTTGCTATAAGGCTTTTGCTTTGACTCAAATACCTAAGTCTGAAGAAAAAGGACTAAAAGTCATTAATGTTGTCTCGTGAGATGGCAACTGAAACTTTTTTCACCTCTTTGATAATTAGGATGGGACAGAGGAACAAAGCATTGTGTAATTTGTCTAAGACCTGCTCTGATTTCATCACACCAGATTTATAACAATTATTTGCTGTTTTTCTCTGTTCTCACAGCTGGGGATGGAGGAGGAAGATGTGATTGAAGTTTATCAGGAACAGACGGGGGGTCACTCAACAGTTTAGATCCTTCTGTTTTACTTCCCCCTTAATCCTTTTTTATTTTTAAATAATAGTTCTTTTGTAATGTGGTGTTCAACACTGAAACTGGCACCCCATCTCTGGGAGTTTACTTTCAGGCGTCTGGTATTTTGAATTCTCGTGCTCATTATACACTATTGTTTCTGTTTTCATTGTGCTGAACTTCTGTGATCCAGCTGCAACCTTGCTCCCCTCTTCCCTTCTGCCCTCCCCTTTAGGAATACATGTACTCACATGCATTTGTATGTTCACTGGGTTCGTGCATTTCAGGCACGAAGGCTGTAAGATCTGCCAGGTGGGCGAGTGTTCTTAATGACTTCCATATCTGCCCTGAAGTTTTGATGTGTGACTGTCTCACTCCTGGACTATAACTTTCAGTGCGAGATGAAGTTTTTCAGAGAACTAAACTGTGGAGAAGTTGTGTATCCATAACTCAGAGCTATTTTGCTTAAATTGTGCTGATGGCCCAACGAAGAAGATTGCCGAGTTGGAAATGGAAAAGCTGGAACTGTTGTCATCTGTTCCTTGCTCCAGAGATGGCTTTGCTGAAGACGTGAAATTGAAAACCCTAATGATTTTTAAATCTTACCAGAAGAGCCCAGAAGCATTTTAACCTCATATAGCAATTAGTACGTGCAGGTATCCATGCAAGAATGTTCACAGCAGCCAACTGGTGTTACTTTGACACTCTTGTTTGTACCTTTTGGCCTGGGACGTGGGTTTTGAATGGACATTGTCTGTACCAGCTTCATTTAAAATAAACAAGAAAAACAATTTTATAAACAACTTGCATTTTCTTTTCAAATGTCTAGAAATGAGCAAAACCATAAGAAGTCATAATTAGGGCATGCTTTTCCAGTGACTATGAGTTGAAGCCAGAAGAAAATTGTGCTCTGTAAATATACCTCATAAAAAATTTTTTTTTTCTACTTGCCCTAGTAAAGTAGTTGATCTGCTTGTTTTGCAGGTGACTCTTAGAGACTACTAGCTGTTTCTTTTCTTGGTAGAGAATATTCACATACAGTTACATAAATCTTCACTTCATGCACAGAATTTAAACTGAAAATGCAACTTGGAAGTAAATAAAGATGGCTCTTAATGTCTACATTTCATATGATATGATACCATTAAATAATCTATGATGGGTGACATGGAAGTGTCATGACAGTTCGTCAGGCATCATTATCGGGGTCTACATGTTCCAGCTACCTGCAGGTTATAAATGGTCAGTTTGAGAACTTGTTACTGGATACGAAAGCTGAGGTGGGAGATTATGGGCAGAGTAGTGTGAAGAGAAGATTTCTGTACACTCCCTGCTTCAGTTTTTTTTGCAGATTAGTAGGACTTGTTTGGTAAATCAAGTTCTATGTAAATGCCAGCTTCAGTTAAAGACACATTTTAGTGCTGGCATACTTGGAAAAAATAGCAGGTTTTTAGTACTTTTTTTAATGGCGTTTGCTGTAAAGCTAGACATGGCGGGTTTTTTTCATGCTTGTGGTTGTCTTGTTCCTGATTTAGTAATACTTTTGTATGCATAGTTGCACTAAGCAATTTTTTTAAGATTAAAATTTTTGTTTACAAAATGTCAGAATATGGGGTTTTCTTAAACTATTTTATGTAATTGAGTTCTTAAGGAAAGAGGGATTGCTATGATGATGTAGAATGACATGGCTTCTTTGCACTTCCACTTGCTTTTTAAAATACTAAATACATTTACTTCAGAAAACCAGAAATAAAACAGCCTTGTTATTATCAGATCATCTTTTAAATTAGTAGTGGTATAATGCTCTTTTTTGTAGGAAGGTTCCCACTGTCTCTCTTCTGCAAACTTAGGAACTGGGGTGCAGCTTACTGGGGTCACTGTGGAAGCTGAAAGCGAAGCTGAGAACTGAATCCAGATCCCTGGGGTTTGATGCTAGTACTCTAGTTGCTGCCCTGACTATCTTTGCTTCTAGCTGTTCACTTTCCTCTTCCAAATCTGTTTTTATATGCTCATTTATATCAGCTTTCTGGCTGAAGCACTGCATTTGGTTCTCTTGAGACTGTGGAGGAGGGTTTTCTGCAAAATGCAGCTTTAGTAGGATGAAGCTCAAGGCGAAGATTGCTTTCTGTTCTGTAACCTTGTCCTAAAATACATCTCTTTATAGAGTGGATGTGGAACCAGTGACAAACTGATTTGACCTCATTCTCAGACTTGTTGTGAAGCCTCAACAGAGCTGCTGGTCTGAAGTCATTTATTTGCTGATAGAACTTGATAGAACAGTAATAATGGACAAACTGTCCTCTGCCTCAAAGATTAGTATTGAGAGCTCTGTGCAAAATGAGAAGACACATGTGCTACACAGATGCACTAGTACCCTTTTTAAAGAAGTTCATTCGTGGAAATTATAGGTTGAAATAAGCCCTGAATTTTAAAATAAAACCTGGATTTTGAAGTCAAGGAGCTAGACTTGATTTTCTTTACTTTTTTTTGGAAGAGGTAGTCCTTTTCAAAGAATTTCTTTCTGAAAATGTGGTCTGGAGTGGAAGTTTTAAAGCACTTACAGTTTTGAAGGATATAACTGGAAATAAGGTTGGATTTCATATGTTAAACAGAAAATCTTTTTTTCTTCTTGCAATTTTTCCATCTTTGCTTACTTGTATATTAGAAAAAGGTTGGTTTTAAGTGCTTAAAAGGAAGTTGGGAGAATAAAACCATCTTCACTGAGTCAGTTGTGGAATTGAAGGTGGAAGCTAATACTTTATTGTGACAATATATTTAATATAAATTGTATTTATATTTATATAAATATATATTTATTTAATATAAATATATTTAATATAAATTGTGACAATATATTTAACATTCACTATGGTGATGTATAAAAGCTTTATTGAAAGGCACTTTACAAAACTATCAGTCTTAACAGCTTTTCTCAAAACTGCTGTGCCTAAAGGATTTGTGTATTCTCTTAAGTATAAACATGTCCGCATGATCACCAGTTTGATAAAATTAGGGTTTTTCAAGTTAAATGCGTAAATGTTGGCAGGATTTGGACTTTGGTTAATATGTTAGATAATGCTAAAACATGGATTCTGCCATGAATTTTGACCAGCCATGTATTGTTTTAAAAGTGTTACAATTGTTTACTAGTTTTTAGCTTTTCCTAATTTAAATGGAAATATTTAAGAATACAGTATTAAAATATTTGTATTGACCTGTGCTGTGCATCTTCTGTGTGCACACTTGAATTACTGCTGTTCAGGGTAAATTTTTTTAAATGAGAAAATCAACCTCTGAAGCACTCTACAGAGACCAGTAGGAATTGTGCTGGATGTTTAAACTGGTTTTGGTTTGCTTTTAGAACCAGTACTTAATGTATACCTAATGAAGTTCAGCTTCAATTTAGAGACTGCAAAAATTGATTACTCTTCTCCACAGGAGACTCAACTGCAATATGAATTGAATCTGCAAGTGTTATACTTTGCTAGAAAATATTAGAGAAGCAAAAAAAAAGAGGATAACTGATTTATAAGGAAGAGAAGAACTTACCTTGCTATAGTTTCTCTGTAGTCTTTTTATTGCTGAATCTGAAATCTAGCCTCGTCTTACAGTAGCGTGTTTATTGCAATTTTTGTTTTGGAGGATTCCTCCAGAAGTCAGCACTGAGGTCTTCATACATTTTTGTAACCTGGTGGTTTCATTGTTTTATCTCTTAACACAAAATGGACCAAAGACTCTGTTTTCTGGCACTTTGGGAGGTCTGTCTGGATTCATTTCTACTGGCTGATCAAACATGAATGCTTTTACTTCGTATCGTTGGGATGTCAACACAGACTAGTAGTGCAGTCTAGAAAAATTAGTGAATGAGTAGCACCTATGCCAAAAGGTCTCTCTTGAGCCAGATTGGATCCTTGAATTTGAGCTGAAAGAGCTTGCTGCAGTGACCCATTCCTAGCACCAGGCATTTAGTTACTCTTTTATACTCTTTTCAGGCCTAGCTTTTCAAACAGGTGAACATGAGAAAACATGCATGGATGAGGAACTTGTTGAGTGTGCTCCAGTCTGGTAGCTTCCATTATTCATGCTCCTTGGGCTGCTGAGGTGGTTCCAGATTTGTTCTTTGCCTCCAAACAGTGTTAATAAAGGGGATGCAGGACAGAATTCATTCTGGGGTTAGAAAGCCGGTGCATTGACTTGGCATGTACACACTCATTGGTGAGCTCATTGCTGGTGCACTGGCACTTTTTGTTTTGCCACAGTGCATAATGGTGCCTTTTCTAGCACTGAGGCTGGGCAGGAGCCTGGGCTTCCCCCTAGGAGTTACGTTTGAGCAAGGTTTGGGATAGACTGTGGAAGAACACGTTGGCTTGTGCTGATACCTTCTTGTGGGCTCGCATGTCCTCCTGTCACAACAGCAAGAGTAGAGCAAGTGGTAGGTGCTAATTGCTGCTCAGCTGTAGTTATTACTCGGCCTCTTATCCCTGGCAGTGTTTTGTGGCTCACAAATTGACCTAGGCTTCTCTTAAGGAGGACTGTTATGCAATTTGCAATGTTTTAATATGTACTATGCAGCCTCCCTGTGTTCCGAGGTGCTGCAGGAAGTTGTGGAAGCATGCTGTGGAGACTGCTCTGATGGATTGTGTAATGGTACCCATAATTTCAGGTGTTCAGGGAAATCCATTTGGGCTTCTTTCTGTAATATGTTATAAACACTAAAATAATTAGAGAATACAGGTGTATGTGAATTGCTGGTGCAATTTGGGGAAATACTGAACAACTGGTTAGATAGTAAAAGAAGAGCATTGTGTCTTGGGGCTGGCATTGAAGGCAGTTTAACTCCTGCGGTACCAGAAGTGCTCTCCAGTCTCCATCAACTACACTGATGGAACTCCTGCTGCAGAAGTATTTTTGTATAGGCTGGCACTAGGTGTAAAGACACGTTGTTTTAACTGAGGAAAAAATTAACTTCACTCCTTGATTAATAGCTACATACCTGATTAAATATAAAAGCTGTGCTTGTGTTTTGGCTTCCTCTAGAGGTAGTCTAGCATCTTCTTCCTTCATTTCTCCTCAGCCTTATATGTTGCCTTTTCTCAGTCTTTTCCTTTGTATTTCAGGTGTTCTACTGCCTTGTCAACCAGCTGCTGGCATTCTTCCTCTAATCACATTGCTCCTTCTTTTTGTCTGCATTTTTGCACCTCTTAGAAACATCACCAACAATTAGTTGTTTACATACTTTCTATTTAGGAAAAAACTCTTTTCATCAGTTACAGATAAAAAGAAAACTCTGTTATAATACTGACATTATAATATTTAATATTGTCTCAGATGAATTTTTCTTAAATTGTAATCAGATTTTTGTTCAAGCCTTTCTCTGCAACTATTTGTTAGAATCTCTTTTTTTAACTGTAGATACTGGGAGTCAGGCTTTCAGAGAAGGTATGTAATGGAAACGAACAATCAGATGTAGCATGAATGTTATTGCCAGCGTCTTGCACATTGCATCGTAGCTAGGCTGTGGAATTTCTCTTTTTTCAGGCTGCAGGGACTGTGGCAGAGAGGACTATTGTTACCATATCTGTTTAACAGAGAAGCGGCTTAGGTACTGCAAGTTTGGGATGTAGTGTCACAGGAATTTCAAGGCAGACACGCAGGCTATGTCTTTAGCAGAAATCATCCATTCTGATGAACTATCTGCTGCTAAAGTAAGCATTAGTCTTTCTATAGACCATCTGCTGCTCCATGTTCCTCTAGCTGTTGCTTCTTCTGGAACTGCAGAACCTTCCTGTGGTAATCCTGCTGCTGCTGCCAAATCTGTTCTTGTGCTGTTTTCTCCAATTGTGACTTCTTTGCTGCCACCTTCTCCTCATGGCACCTCCACTCCTCTAGTTTCTGTAAACTAAAACGTAAATGATTATTAATTGCTATAGCAACCTTGGGTTTGCTGAGCATTTTTGCCAGAAGAGCAGATCCTAGCCCAGGGAGCTCAGCAGACTGCCAAAGCAAAGGGGAGAGAACTGAGAATAAAGGGAGAATGGGTGCTGATTAGTGATATGTAGCGTATGTCTGGTTGGTTCTGCAAATGAATATTAAAAAAAAATTACTGTCCACTTTCCTTCACACTATTTGTAACGGGGCAAAAACCTGCGTTGCATTTTTCACGTGTGCTTTTGAGAAGGACAATGAGGGATATGGGTATGTGGCTTACATGGAACAAAGATTTGGAGACAAGGGATGGAGGAGTACATAGGAACAGTTAGGAAAGTTCAGTAAGTAAGAGCTGGAAGAAAAAATTGGAAGCATCTTTGTGTAACAAAGACACAAACCCAGAACAAGAACCCCGGGCTGTGCAACAAATGAGGCAATGGAAAGCCTTGGCTGACATTTAAATGTAAACAGAATGACAGTAAAATGGGCTATTTTTGCAGGAGGAGTCACACTGAGAGTAGGGAGGATCAAAGAAAGTCACGGAGGTTCATGAAGCAGAGGAATATTCTTGTTTTGGGAATGGGAAGTTAAGGAAAATAAAACTAAAGGTCTTCTGCCTCAGAGTGAGTGCAGCTCAAGGTATTTTCCAATCATCTTGATGTTCTCAGTCCAGCAGTTTGACTTGAATGCCTATTTGCTTTTCCTGAACTAAAGTTAAGCAGAGCATAGCACTAATTAAAAAAAAATGTTTTATAAGTCCTTCTTTTCAGACGTGTGATTGAAACATGCTACTTCCACTAATCGGGTTCTTGGGGATGCCTGTTTTCCCGGGAATGCGCTGCAGTGCTTTCAGGCTTTCCTAGGTAGGCTGCAGCTCCTGGAGACCACCCGAGGAGGTCGCTGTTCTCCCCGGGAAATGCCGTTCCAGTGAAAAATTACCAGATGGACGAGAAGCAATGAGATGATGTCAAATGTACTGTTTCGTGTAAGCAGAACATTTCAAAAGGTGAATAGAAATGTGATAATTATGTTGCATCACAGCTTATTTCTGATACTGACCGGTTTCCCAGAGCTTTGCCTCAAGTATTTGGTGGGGTTTTTTTTGTGGGATTTGTTGGGTTTGGTTTGGGGTTTTTTCCTAAAGCTATGTCAGCAGAGGTAAAGAGCAAAAGTGCTCTTAATGGTTTTTTTGGGTGGTTTGTTTTTTTTTCGGTAGTATAAAATGCTTATATCATTAAAGAATAACCTACATTGCTATGAGATCTTTATAACCATGTAGTTTATAACCATGCTGAGGTTTTTGTCAGGGAAAATGCTAAGTAGTGGATTTAGTGTTGTATGGAAAGTGTGGAATATCATCTTCACGAACTCACTGTAAGCTAGGTACAGTAGGTTGAAGACCTAAATTTGTTTAATGACTTTGATTCACTGATACTGATTATTTTCATTATCAACAAAGACTTTGAAAAGTCAGAATTCAGAGTAATGATGAATGGATGAAAGTATTAGAAAAAATGGAGTTAATTTAGTAGACATACACGCAATACTAAACATAGGAAAAATCGAATATGCTGCTAAAACTTTATGGAACTTTATCTATGCACATATTTGAGATTAAAAGGTTTGTGTTGTTATACTCTAGTTTGGAATTTGCCCAGGAGTGCTGGAGCAGTTTGCTGGCTTCTTTACACTCTGTGTTGTTAGTCTTCTGTTATGTTAGAAAACGCTTTGTTGTTATCTATGTTTTTTTCATGCTGAAACGTTGATAGGTGTGGATGCATGTGCTTGGCTTGCAAAAGAAAAGCAAAGACAAAAATAGTTCTGTCATGTCGTTCTATTCAAATGTTCTCTTCTCAAATGAGAACATTATCCCCACTAACCACGTCATGTCCTCCATGCTCCTCTGTTGTTCCTTTTCCAGATCTGCCTTTACTTTTTCCATTTGTTCCTACTGCTCTTTTTCCATTTCTGTTCTTGCTCCTTCCTCCTCTTCACTTCTAATGTTGCCTTTCTGCCTTTTTTGTTCTCTTTCCTGTGCAGATTTCTCTTCTTGGCATTTTTCAGGAGGAATCTGAACAGGAATGTCAACTTTAGGTGCATTATTAATTATATCCTGTAAATGATTATTTATCTATTATTAACTGAGATTTGAAATTTCTAAAAGATAAATGCTCTATATACTTACTAAAGTTGTTTTGACTTCTGCCGGAGTTTTCCAGTCATTGTGGCCAATGGCACCTGTTTTCTCTACATGGTAAATGTTTTATATCTATATATATTTTTTCCTCTTCCAGTAGATACTTGCCTTTGTGATACCTGATGATTCTTATGCTAATTTGCTAGTATTTAGTGTCCCAAAATGTTGCTACTTAAGCTATATTCTTGAACCTCTGTCAACTTTATATTTCTCCCTGTATTTTTTCTAAATGTTTTTGAAGTTGTAGCAAGGGAAGGGGGCATGTACAGGGGTTTCCTCCAGCCCCAGAAAAGAGGACACTGAGGAAACAGGTACGGTCTAAAAAAGCATAAAACTCTCTTAGCTGAATGGTCAGCTAGAGGATCACTGTGGTGAAATGGGAAAGCTACAGACAGCCTGTATTTCTGGAGTTCTAAACTAGGATTGAGGAACTTTTCCAGGAGATGTAGAGATTTAAGATGCATACCTGAACAGCCTTTTTACTTTGCTGTGTGGTGTCCCTTTTAAAGAAGGCGTTGGGGAGTGCTTCTGGGCTTCAGGTTTTCTGTGAGACTGCTCTCGGATATTTACAGTCCTGGAGCTTCAGGTTTTGGGGGCCTTGACTGGGTGGGCTGAGGGCTCTGCACGCCTCCGGGCTCCCTCCCACACCTCTTCCCAGCACTGCTGCCTTGGCCAATTGGCAGGGGAGCATCAAATTGGGGCAGGTGAGCAGATATTAATGGATACCTGGTGTGAGGGAAGTGCCATACCTGCCTGCTTGAGTGATGCTGAAGTACATGAAAAACCAACACAAATCCTATTGCTAGTGAGGGTAAAGGAGAAGGGGAGTTACCTGAGCTTGGCTACACCTGTGCTTTGGCTGAAAAATGAGCTGGGGCAGCTGGGGAGCTGTTTCTGGTGTGGGGCAGCCCCAGGGGAAGGTCTCGTGTGGAGCAATGCCGCCTGTGAGACTGTGGGATCAGCCAAGTGGGAGCTGGGGATAGGGGCCCTCAGTGCCCTGCCCCGGGACAGAGCTCCTCTGCTGCCCCTCTGAGGGGGAGCCTCGCAGCGGGGTGGGGATGTGCTGAGGGAGCTGGGAGAGCACCTGTGAGGAGAGGGAGCCTGGCTGTCCCTCAGTGTGGCTGAGAGAGTGCCTGTGAGGAGGGGGAGCCTGGCTGTCCCTCAGTGTGGCTGAGAGAGTGCCTGTGAGGAGAGGGAGCCTGGCTGTCCCTCAGTGTGGCTGAGAGAGTGCCTGTGAGGAGAGGGAGCCTGGCTGTCCCTGCATGGTGGGCACAGGCACCCTGAGGAGGCAGCAGCCATCTTGTGGTGGTGGATGCTGGTGGCAGAGCTGCCCAGCTGCAGTAGCCACAACCAGGAAGGACACACTGGGTAAGTCTTTTTTCTCTTGTTCTATCCTCATTTCGTGGGAGTTTCCTCAGCACATGTCCCTGCCAGCACCTGCAAGCACCATTTCTCATCTCCACAGCCCCTCTGCTCCTGCCTGCTGCTGTGTGGGAGCTGCTGGCTGGGGTGGCTGTTGGAGGCAAGATGGCCTGAGCCAGGGTAAAAATGGAGTGCCATGGATACTGTGGTGATTGTTCCTTCAGAGAACAAACACTTCAGTCTAGAGGTAAATCTGGTCTTTCTGTGGATGTTTTTTATATTTATGGGGGTTTTTTTGTGGTGCAGGAAAGTGCCAGAACAAATCATAAATAGAACCCAAGTGTTGTGGTTTCATCTCAATCTCATAAGAGAATTTCCCCTATGATATAACTTGGTGACTCTCAAAACACATATTCTTGGTCTTTCTGCCCCTCTTCTGTTTCTTGCTCCACCTAAGTTAATCAAATACACTAAGAATCTTACTTTGAATTTTCATTTGTTATGGTCAGAAAAGATGCATCAAATGCATCATCAGGACTGTAGTGGACTGTAGACAGAAAAACTGGTGCGAAAATATTAAGACCTTGATGCAGACAACTATTAACCTGGAACAGATGATCTTGTCCTAATCAACGCTACTGATGGCTTGACTGCTCTCCTAAAGGCTTGACTGCTCTTGGCTGTCTGTCTAGATTAAATATTCACAATTAACTTCACCTCTGCTGGGGACAAATGGTAGAAGGCCATGCTATCCAGTGGAGAGAAGCTGCAATATGAGACAGGTGAGTTGTGAGCTTTATGCTGCCTCTGAGAGACAGAGAAAGCTTGCACAAAGTTAACCCGCAGGTCACAGTCTGCTGCCGACAGTGCAAGGCCCAGTAAAATCCAACTTTCTGCTTCCAGCTATGACCCTAATGCACACAGGCATGCCTAAATAACCTCAAACCACATTTATTGTAAGTGCATGCTCTAGTACTCAGGGGTATTCCAGTTTACAGGTGAGGTCTGGAGAGAAAAAAAAAAATCTAGCTATTGTCTGCTTGTAATACAATATATAATTCTTGACTTTCAATACTAAATAAAAAGAAAAAAAATCCCACCATATCTGCTACTGTAAGTGTAGTTGAAATAATTTTGACTGTGATGCTTCATGTATCATGTTTGAGGCTTAATAATAAATTAGTGTTAACAACAGTTGATTATTACCACTTTCAAAAAATACAAAATAATCTCTGAATACGAAAATTTTCCCTGGCCTTTTATCTTGCAAAGAACTACCAAACAAAAGCATGGAAATAAAATTGGGCTGGAAATAACGAGGTCTAGACCATCTCCTCAATCTATTTTGAAGAAATTGACTTTAACAAATTAAGGCTTTATATGCCCTTGCTATATCTCCTGCTGAGATAACTAAAAGGTACGTGCAGTAATCTTCAGCAAGATGCAAAGAGATCAGTTTCTTGTTAGTTAACCTATCCATAAGTGCTTATGATATATGGTGATAAGGGGTATCAATTTAACTCCTTGCAAACAGCAGAAGCTGAAATGGTTGTGCCAATTTGTTAGTTATATTATGAGTTGCTGATAAGAGAATATTCATCTCCTAAGGGTTTGCACACTAGGACTTGACCACAACTGCTGCAGTCCACTGTTGTACACGTACTGTGCTAGTCTGAAAATTCTGCATGAAACCTTAACCTGTGACATGAAGAGAACTTCAAGTTGCTCTATGTTCCCAGTGATGTAGAATTGCTGAGGAAAAGATAAAGAAAACAGCTTTCCTCTATAAATTACAGTTAAGGATTTATGCTGAGAGCTAAACCAATATCCACTGATTTGTGCAAAGAATTGCTGTTTGCCCTTTGGAAGTTGTTGGTCTTTGTTTTGACTGTTACCTGCTCTCAGTGTAGCTGCTTCTGCAGTTCCTTGTAGTAGCAGGGAGGCTGTGTCCTGTGCACTGAGACCTCCTGGTTTAGCCCTAAGACCACTTGTTAGACCAACAACTGGGGTAAACTGATGGCATCTCAGAATATGCTTTGAGACAGAGCTTGTCCTCTGCTACTCCAGGTGTGTTTTTTCAGTGCTGCGGGTCCTAGGGAGGGGTTATAAGGAACAGTGGTGTTCTACCATTAATCAGTAGTGTCTGTACTTCTGTGTACACATACATCATTCAACAGTTGACTGTATACAATTTCTGCAAGTGAGTGGTTGTTTTGCCACCTTAACTTTATCCTGATGGTACAAGGCAGACAGAATCTGTACCACAAGCCAGACAGCACTCAGTGTATTGCCATCAGTGTCTGACCCGTGACTGAAACCAGTCTTTAACAGAAACAGATAGTCAAAGACATTACAGGGGAAGGGGCAGGAAGTTTTGCTGCCATAGGACTTACAAGAACAAAGCTGCTGTCGACTGGGTATTTTCTTTCCTGCTCTCCGTTCAGTGGTAAGTCTCCTCTTGTATGCTGCTTTTCAGAGTTACTTGTTTTTATTCCAAATGTCTCCTACATTTCCTGATGGCTGGGAGATCTCAACTGTTGTTCCAGATTCAAGCTCTATATCCTGTATTTAAAAAACCAAAAGATCAGAGACAGTAGCAATAAAATTAACAATCAAAATTTAGACTTGATTCCACTTAAGAAAAAGCTTAGGAGGGTGCAGAAACATCCTGAGGTTTTGTTTTACTCCCCATGTTTTGCACATCTGTAAGCCCTGACACTCTTCAGAATACTTTGTCAGTACCATCTAATGAAAAACTTGTGTAATTGTAATGGCCTAGCAGGTAGCTGCTACTGTCTTTGGAGATCACTTCTCTCCTCGTTACTGAGGTGAGTTTCATTCTCTCTTTTGCTGCAATGAAGATCCAAAAACTCATTTGCAGGTGCTTTGCATATTTAGTAACTGTGAATATTTTAATAATTAGAGTTTCATTTCTGTAATAGTTAACATCTAAAGATCTTGAAGTATTTTAGAAATTCATGGTCTGATTTTTATCTTTAGTTCAGGAGAGATGTGAAGCCATAGCTTTCAGTGACTTTAGCTGCAGCAAGTGCTCAGTTGCTCTGAAGATCGGCTGCAAATATTGACATTTCACACTTTAATTAATAAGTTCTGTATGAGTGTTCTGTGAAGTCCTGTTTGGTGTATATTTCCTGAATATAGCTCTAAGATGTATTTTTAAATCAATAGCGTCGTTAAAAGAAAAATGAAAGGCTTTATTTTGCTTTTTCAGAGATGGCTCTGGGGAAACCTTAAAGCAGCCTTCCAGTACCTTAAGGGGCCTACAAGAGAGCTGGAAAGGGACTTTGTACAGGACATGTAGTGATAAGCTAAGGGGGCACAGCTTTAAACTGGAAGAGGGTAGGTTTAGATTTGATATTGGGGAGAAATTCTCTTCTGTGAGGGTGGTGAGACACTGAAACAGGTTGCCGAGACAAGTTGTGGATGCCCCATCCACGGAACTGTTCAAGGCCAGGTTGAATGGTGCTCTAAGTAATCTGATCCCATGGAAAGTGTCCCTGTCCATGGCAGGGGGCTTGAAACTCCCTGATCTTTAAGGTTCCTTCCAATCCAAGTGTGCCGGTTTGGCCAAAATCTAGTAATATAGCCCCTGAGAGAAAACCAGGTTGCAACCACCCTTCCCCCCCACAGGGTTCGGGAAAAAAGAAATTTTTCCTCGAAGGAAAGTGAAAGAGATAAAAACTATTTATTTTAACAAACATGCAGGAAAGGATAATGATGCTGAATAATGAATTAAAACCCTCGCTGTAGAGAGAAACCTGGGAAGATTTCAGAGTCCTTCTGTAGGTGTGGTCTCTCTCCTCCTCGGAGCTGGTCGGTGAGGGCGTGGGCCCACCCCCGGGCCTCGGGGAGAAAATTCTCCTGATGTGTTCTGATGTTGTTGAAACAGTTCAGAAGAGAAGAAGGGTAAAAAACCAAAGTCCCAGGAAACAAAATTCAGCTCTCCGTCTCACGCCAAGAGGGGAAAAAGAAAAAAACAGCTGGCTGAAGAAAAAGCAAGCAGGGTGCTCCCTTCGTGCCTTCCGCAGTCAGAAAAACACTGAGCAGTATACCTCTGTGTCCTTGAGAAGCTGCTTTGGAAAGTTCATCTGGGTTTTTTTCAAGCTCAGTTTAAAGGCACAGAAAAGGCACAATATTACTTTTTGGGCATAGAGCATGATAGGGGATACACATGATAGAGTCACCCCAAGACACCAAGCCATTCCATGATTCTTGTCTTAAGGTTAATTGGTTTAGAGCAGGCAGTTAATTCTGAGAGGTGTGGACCTGAATGTAAGAATTTTGTATAAAGAGTTAGCACTCTTAGGGCATGCAGATGTGGCTCCTAGGGATGGTTTACCAGTGGACTTGCTAGTGTTAGGTTGATGGCTGCACTAAATGATCTTAATGTTCCTTTTCAACCTAAACATTCTATGACTCTATGGTACATTGCTCTTTCTTTTTTCTCAGTCCTAATTTTAAGAGGTCTTCTCAAAATGCCCTATAAAGCAATTAGATGCTGTCACAGTCAAGTGTTTTAATCTGAGGACTCCTGGCAGGGGATCTGTCTCTGGCTGTAGAAATAGGAGGCAATACCTGTCCCTTCTCACTGTGAATATGGCCCTCAGAGGCATCTGTTGGTGGGATACCATTGCTGAGAACTTCCATTCAGATACTTCACTGAATTAAGACACTGTGATAAACAGTAACTAAGCTAAGATGCCTGATTAGAAAAGAAACAAATGTGGTAGAAATCTGAGTCTTGTTTACAGAAATGAAAGTGAAATACAAAAACCTGTCTCTGTGTAAACTTTTATCTTTTTAGTGAAGTCTGTTGTATGGTCAAAGCAGGCTTCCAGTTGTGCAGTGCTGCATTCAATTTTTCCATCCATTTGCTTGTCTGAATCTGTAAAAGTGAAGATCAACTCTTGGTCAGGTTAGGCCAGACTCAGACTTGTGCAGAATAATTTTCTTTGCTGATCATCTGTGCTGCAGCTGTGGTTCAGTGTCACTGGTCTCAGTAAATAAGTAGCCAAACCACAGGATGAGACAATAAGTCTAGTTCTAAATTTGATGCTGGGCTGGGGGCGAAGGTGATTGTGTTTAACTTTCTCACCCCAAAAGAAAGTTGGAACTTGATGTTGCAGTCTCTTTGGCTTCAGTTATGGATTTTTGATAGTCCTATCAAATTTAATTTTCCTCAGTGTATACAATGGTTAAAAGAATTATTTAATATATCTTAATAAGGATTAAGTAAGGTTTAAGGTTAAAGACTTAAGAGATGCAAAAGTGACAATAGTATGGCCATGGGAGTGATAGGATTTCCCTCCTTTTTGGTGCTTTTGGGTAATACTTTAGAATTGAAGATTTGAGGTTCAGATGTACTTCCAAATCTTTGAACCAGTATTGAGCCTTTAAATGGTATGATAATTAAAAAGTGCCCTGAATCTTATATGAGACAGCAGTAGTAAAGAGATTGGGTTTTTTATTTAAAATCCAAGTTTGCTGGTGTTCTATGAGCCAGACTGAAGTTGCTGGATCAACACTGGTGATTTCAATTATCAGACATCAACTACTGGATAAATTAATAATAAAAAGGCAAAGGGATCTATAAACAGCAATCTGTGTCTCTTCCTGACAAAGCCGCAGTTTTCTCGCTAGGTTTAGCTGAAAGTATGAGAGAGTAAACTGTAGAGCTAAGCAATTTTTTAGCAGTAGAAGACTGTCTTCTCAATATATATATTTTAAGGGCAGTACCTGGGAAACCCATACTAAAAGAATGAACTTCGGTCCTGGACAGGAAGGAGCAGGATTTTCCCTGAAAAAGTAAGCCATTCTGCTTGGGAATATTCAGCATTTTTCCCTGCAGAGCTGGCCTGTGGTACAGGATGTTAAGGCACCAGCAGAGAGAGCCGTTGTTTCAAGGATGTGTGGAAAGCTTCACAGATGGTACAATTGCTGGCAGGGCACAATGCTGAAGTGTGTTACTGCAAAAGCTCACGTAAACTACTACAAGAAGGATCTTCACTTTCTGAAGACCTGCTCCCCCTCCCCACAATATCGGGACAAATTTGCACAAGGTTCACCTAACTTTAAAGGCCTAGATACTGGCCTCTGCTGTTTTTATACTTCCTGCAATGTTTAGGCTTTAATACCTTACGTATGGTATGTGCAGAACTTGTCTCAAATGAACTTATACCACAGGGGCAGTCTCATGTGCCATGGGATATCGGTCAGGAAAGGGCAGAGAAAGAAAGACATTAATTCCAAATATGTAGTTATGAGTCTTGGAACTGATGTTGAATGTGGTGGGGTTCAAGTTCAGTATAACAGCATGAACTGTTCTTTGTTACGTTGACAGTTGCTGTTGAGACTTAAAACAATGTTGAAAGTGGCACATCCTTAGGTGGGGCAGTCGCTGTCATCCTGCTCTGAGCTTGAGGACAGTGACCAAGAAGGAATACAGCATTCCCAGCTGTTCTGCTACCCATGACTATTTGCAAAGCTGGAATGAGTCTATTTACTTTTGTCGGAGTATGTGTAGTTGCTCGACAGCTTCTTGGTCCATAAGCAAAACCCTGTAAGAATTCAGAGCTGGAACAAACCTCAACAGAAAGCTTGACCAAAGCTGAAACTTCTCACCTTGCTGCATGCTGGAAGCTTCCTGAATTCTTGATGTTATTGTTCTTAATTGGCGGAGGATCTCTTACTTTGCTAAACCTTTCTACTCTGGCGGTAATGAAATCTGAAACCAGGCAAGTTTAGCATGGTTCTGAATTTCATCACAAATCACATCTCACACTTCTCATTTCTTGCCCGAGGGAGAAAAACTCCAGTATCTTTGTCTCCAGAAAGGAGGCAACGCCTGCATAGTTCCTCCATGGTGGCCGATTTTATTGACTTAGTGCTAATTGAGGAAGGAGTCAGATACCAGCTTGTGTGTGATACTGGCACGTAGAGCCCTGTACAACCTAAGGCTGGCCCTGATGAGACAGCAAGAAAGAAGCAGTGATGGCAGCATGAAAAACAGCATTTTGCTGACATATCTTACGGTTGTCACTAAAGGTTAAAGTGCAGACGGAAGAGCAAGGAAACTACGTATTGCTAAACAGAGTTCCTTCTCTACATATGGAGTACTGACTTCAGGAGAACAACTTCAGGTATCCAGAATCAACAATATATGCTAAGAAAAGCCAAACCTGTATTATGCAGGCTGTGTGATAAAAATACTGAAATGGAGAGAAGACTTTAAAGATTAGTATTTTTTTCCAATGACAACCACCACACAGAAAGGAAACTTCCTGAGACAACTTTTTTTTTTTGCATTTGTTTGATCCTTCAGAAGCTCTTAAGCCTTGCATGAATTCTCACTAATATTTTTACATTTCTCACTAATATTTTACATTTTATTTCTTATTATTTCATATTAAATAGTAGTAAATATATAAATTACTTTTTCACAGAGCTGACCAGCTTCAGAAAGTATCAGAAAGAATAAAAGCATGTGTGCTTGCTGCTCTGGATGTTTAGTTCTTATTGATCTTAGGGGCTATGTTACTTCTGCTGCCTTGCTGCCCCCATCTTCCTCACTAGAAAAAATGCAGTTCAAGTCTTTTTTTTAGTAGTTACTGTCAGTTCTACCAGCCATGCTGCTGCTTCTGTGGTCTCATGCTGTCACCACTGTGCCTTGACATGGTACAGAGTAGATTGTGATAATGCTAGGTATGATTCCAACAGTAGCCCTAAATCTGCTTTAAGGTAGTGGGGGGTATGTACTATAGATTTAACTAACATCTTCTGTTTTCTTCTCGCTGGAAGCTCCACTGTCTTCAAGAGTACCAGTAGTGAGAAAATTACCAGTGCTCGTCTGGCAAATGTGTAGTTGGGAGGGAAGAAGTCTGTAGTTGTCTTGCACTGTATCTGCAACAGTAAATAATGGGAAACACTCATGGAATTACGACAACGGGAGATTTCTCTTAGGTTATCTCAGATCAGTGGGTTTCTAAGGCATCCCACGAAAACAGTATGGCCTATAATAAAAACTGTTTATTTACATTACTGGGATCCTGCAATATTTTTGGTGTGTTGAGATGCACCTTATCTTTCTCACCTCTTTTTTTCAGTCTTTTAAATGCTTTTCACCTTTGTATGACCTTAATTATTTGAGATTTCAAATCTTCAGCAACTTCAGGTCCTTACCACAGTATCTGCACTGCAGGAAATAGTACTTTGCCTTGAAAGATCTAGGGACTTCTTGGAAGGTTGTTGTAAGGAGAAGAAAAGGATAAGAAACTAACACAAAAATGAGTTCTGTGGAAACAGCCCTGGAGGGAGTTTTCAGAGCTGGGATGTACAGTCGTTACAGGCTTACTAACAAGAAATTCCGTATGTGTGGAGTGCAGAAAAGAGGAATCAACTATGAGATGAAACCCATGCTGTGTGAAAAGGTGTGCTTTAGGAACTTCCCTGGTGTGAGCAATGGGTAGCCAGGAGAGTTAAGAGCTGTAGCTAACAAATGCTAGAGAATAACAGATAAGAGAATGAAACTCCCTCACTAATGCACTGGTCTGTTTTCTTTGGTGTTCAAAACAGCAGGAGAGAACTCAGCGTTAGCAGTTCCGGCCTGATACACACATGAAAGTTTTGTACGTGTAAAGTACAACAGGGAACACGTGACTCTTTTCCATCAGTTTCCTTTGATGAACTTCTCTCTAATCTGTTCCTTCCCTCTTCTCTTGGGCTTCCATATGCCTGAAGCTAGGCCTAAGTTACCGAATGCCACATTGGTGCCAGCGTGGCTTTCTGTGCCTGATCTGAGGTGGTGGTAGGAAGAGATTGAGCCTGCAGTGACCAAGCATCAGCAACTGGACAGCAAGGATTTTATGTTTTACCCCACATCTTCACTTAACTGAGCTGTATGACAAAGCTAAGGATAACCTCTGTGTCACGTGAAGATCACTGTCCCATAATTTTAAGCATTTGAGCAACATTTCTTTGTCATATGGGTGATGCTGAACTTCTAATATGTAAAGTCCTTGGAATAGTTACAGCAGTAATTTTCTCTTAAGCAAGAGAAAATGGATCTAGCAAAAAAAGCTCTGAACAACAGGTAACTGATCCTCTGCAGAAGGTAACAACAAAGGCATGTGAACTCAATTAAGATTCTAGTCAGAGCACCAAAATTAAGTGGGGCATAGGAGAGTAGTTAAGGAGTTAATAAAGCTTTTCTTGATCTTAGCGAGAAGTGGCTTTCTGATTTCATTGTTAACATTGCATGACAAACCCTTCTTGCTCAGTTATAGGTGGTATCTGTTCCTTAATCCTATTTAAGCAATGGAGAATTTAATTTCTGTTTGACACTTAAACCCAACAACTAAGTTATTTTAAGACTCTAGTCCATGAAAATGTGCATGGGATGATAATATGGTGGCTATCTTTATAGACTGATTTATGAGAACAAGAGGACAAAATTTGTTTTGTGATGACTGTTCTTCTGTTGAGAAAAGTCAAGGTACCTCTAGCTCTTTAAAAAATTTAAAATTAATTTCAGCTTTTGAGCTGCATTTGTAGAAGAAAAGAATGTGTTTTTTGTCAGAAATTGCTGAACAGATAAAGTCAAGGAAAAAAAAGGGAGGGGTAAACTTTCTTTGACTCAAGTCTTGAGGAATTAAATTGAGCATTAAAATAGATTTGTACCATCAGTCTCCTTAGACCTGAACACTGCTAGGCTTAATGAGAAAGTACTGAAGCAGAATGACAGTTTCTTATTAACTCAACAAGACTGGTCTAGCTATTTCCACACTGCTTTTGCTTGCTCATTAATGACCTTCTGCACTATAAAAAGAACAGCCCAAACACTCTAAGCCCCTGGGAAGACCTTTTTATATGGTCTATCAGATGTTAAATGGCCTGCTAGCAGTGAAGAAACAACCCCGTGAAATGCTGATCAGCGTTTTTGTCTTGTTCTGGTGCCTAGACAAAAAAACTATAATTGATTAAATTGTCTACTGCAAGATAACAAATGCAGGTGACATGCTAAGCCTGAGTCACTGATGTCTGCACTTCATTCCAACCAAATCCAAGTTGACTTCAAAGTAATGGAGTCACAGCTGTAAGTAGCTGAGAAAAGATAAAGCTGTCAAACTTACCATGAACACCACTATAAATGAGTGAACCGCCTAGAAGGAAAATGTTTGTCATTGACCCATCATTCTAAAAAAGCAGAAAGTATAGCAGGAAGTTAGAATACCATGGATGTGATTGTTTCCGTTGTGTGCTGGCTGGGTACCTCAAGGAGTTATGTCAGAATCTGAGCAACTTCTTGCAGCTGGAGCTAAAAAGCAAATGCTGGACAGGTCTGCTTTGTTATCCTAAGCCTCACCTCCGCAGTCACTTCCCTGCAGCTGCACAGAATTGCAGATAATTCCTTGTAGTGCCTGGCTATGGGTAGCCAGGTTTCCTAAAACAGGACTGCTCACTGTGATTGGGAAATTGATAAATCAGGCTGTGAACTCTTGGCAGGTGAGTTAACTTCTTGTCTAGCAGTGTTTCACTGAGTTCAGTGGGCTCTACTCAAGCTTGTCTGTCAGTATGGGAGATGGCTGTGGTTGGGGGGAGCAGCTCGCACAACTGAGCCTCAAGTTTCTTTGAACTCAGTGCAGTGGAGCCTTCAAACACACACCATTTTCTGCTCTGAGTGTTCACTGTGTTCTTACAGCTTGGGAAAGTAGAACCGAAAGCCGTGTTAATGATTTTCAAACACAGTCCTTGACTTTGTCTGAAATAAATCTGAATCTGCAACAGTTTTTAAAAGGAGATTAACTTTGAAAACTTTTTGTTGGTTTTGCTCTGAGTTTATCTGAGTTTAAAATTGGTGGATATGCAGGGAGTTACTTCAGTAGGCATCAGCGCAAGTCTGTTGAATCAAGCAGTATCAAGGTACCTATATAAAATCAAAATAAATGCCTGCACAATTCCCTTCGGACAGAGATTAGTGATTTGACTTGATATGAAATCCCTGTCCTCTAACCTGGAAAGCTTGCAGCTGTAAAAGGAATAGTATTTAATAATAGACCAAGGCTTGATTTCAATGGAAGCATTGTCTGAGTAGGGACATCAGAGCTTGGTTCCAGAGCACTAGTAAAAAAAATAAAATAAAATAGCCTTTTTATTTATTGGGCACTCAGACTTGAAGACTCCCAGGTGCCTATTAGTCTAAGGGCTTGTCTGTACAGGAAAGTTAGTGTGCAATATTTTGGAATATGAATTTACAGTGCACCAACTCCTCTGTGCTCCCCCTGTGTTTGGATATTTTTAGCACACAGTAATGGTGCCTTTCTCCATGGCAGTTCATTCAGCTTTGAAAATAAAATAAATCACTTTCTGCTTAATGCCTGTGTGGTGAGTGAATGCCAAATAGCCAATGCCCTCTAAACTTGTACCCAAACTTCCTTCTCTCAACTAGTACTAAGGATGATGTTTAGTAGGGTCCTGGCTTTGTCCAAGAAGATAAGTGTGATTCTGCTTACTTGTTCAGAAGGGAGAAAAATGATATGTTTTCAAAAGTTATTTCAGTTCTCAATAAGGCTTTGAGTATTAGCAGTTTAGATCAGAGGGTTCCAGTGTAACTCTTTGAGAGTTATTTTCATTAGTATTTTGCAGCTGTCACTAAAATACTGCATCCTTTAGCCCAGCCAAAAGGTATGTATGGCTTTTTAGTGAATTGCATTGAGGTTTTTGACTTGAGGTTTGCTTTAATTTTTTTTTTGCTTGGTTGGTTTTAAGCTCAAATCCATTCAAATAAATGTTTTTGCTGGCATATATCGAAGAGGCAATATCAGAGTGAGAACATGGAGGAGGATGGACGTATAGGTACTAATCTGTGGGGTTTTGTTTGGGTTTTTTTGTGATAGTGATGGAGTTTGCCATGTTTTGAAACAGTCAATGGAGGGTGTAAGGCACCTGGAGAACCCTCAGTTTGCTCATAGTTCTTGTAATGAAAATTTGGCAAAGAAACCTGACTGTTGGTGAAGCTTTGAAAAATGGGATGTTGTTTGTTTTTTCTCTTAACCTGGAAAGAAAAGCACAGCAATGACTGTCAAGATAATATCCGTTTTGGGAGAAAAGGGGAATAGGGGGCAAAAATTTTGCTAATTCAATCTAATCCATCCTTGATCTATTCACCTTGCAAAGTAAATTCCTTCACCCTTATTACTTTGAAAATGTACCAGCTTGCATATAAACGTTAGGAACTGATGGTGAGTCTTTCACCTTTCACAGAATTGATGCTACCTTGTTGTTCTGCCTCAGGTATCTGTGGTATGTCAGAGGAATGCAGCAGAGAACCAAAGTCCGACTTAATCTCTTTATCCTGCATTAATCTGAAACTCCCAGAGAGAGACAATGCTGACTTTGAGGCTGTCTGAATTCAGCATCAGTTCTCCTGTTTCCTAGAAGAAAAATGAGGCAGAAATAAGTCATAGGTCCGTGAACCTAACAAATGGTGCCACATGAATTAGGGTAAATTTCATACAACTTTTAACTGTCTCATTTCCTGAGAAGGATCTACTTTGTCAGATTCTGCTCCTCTATATGGTAAAAAGAAACACAAACACATTAACACTAAAGTGAATTATTGTCTTTTTCCCAACTCTGTTGTTAAACAAGTAAAAATTATTCTGTCCAGTTGGAGAACTAAAGCAGCCTGAAAGAAGCATTGCTGCTGTGTTTGTCATATGTGCGTGCAGAGAAGATATAGCAATCTGATGGGAAGGCTGGGATCCTCACTGGGGAACTGTACCTGGAGTCCACACATGCTGTTCACTGCAGAGCCCTATTCTGTGGGAGTTCCTTCTTACTCCCAACGCCGTAAGATTGAAGGAGAAGAAATGTGGCTTGGATGTCAACAACAGTAAGTTGTCTTCGTGGGATGACTGTGGTGAATCAGTCAGCACTAGTTATTGCTGGGGTCTGGTTTGTGTGATGTTTGCAAACGCACAAGGTTGCAGCTAGAGCTGATCAGAAAAAAAAATATGTCCTTTATTTCAATCATGCTGGGAAAAGGCTCTCACCCACGTCAAGTTTTGCCCTGACCAGCTCATGTGGTGCACACAGCTTTTCCCTGCCTGTGGTGTTTTTAAAGCCATGCTGTGCATTGATGCGATCGCAAAATATTTGAGCTCATGATCTCCTGTGTTGTAACTGGTGAGGATAAACCTAAAGGAAATACCTGCTCTTCATGCAAGGACAGCGTAGCTACAGGTAGGAGCATCAGTGTTAGTGTGGTTAACCCTTGCTTTTATCCAAGAGAATTGACCCCCTACTGAACTTTTGGATGTGTGAAGGAAAAAATACTTGACCTTAAATGACTTGCACAAAGACCAGGAGGGAGACTGTCAGGCTGGATCTTGCAAGCAGCCTGGCTCCTGATCCTCTGCTGAAGTCGCTAGACCAAATGTCTCTCCATTCATGCTGCATGAATTCTCAGGCTGTGCTACATTTCCTCCCTTGAATAATAATTGTTAATGAAAAGGAAAATGAGAAAACAAGGTAATGACAGATAGCACAGAGAAAACATTGGAAAGTGAAGAAAGAAATGTCTGGGAGTAATAGCAATGCTGTTATTCCCATATTAATGATTCAAGAGCTTTCTGACCTCCGCAGAAGCAAAAGTGGTACTTGATGCAGCCTACAGAGATTTGGGCAATGCAGGGAAAATTTCCAAATTGGTCAGTAATAGCCTCCATGTTTGCTCTCAAAAGATACCTCCCCTCCTGCATGGGTGTGAAGTGGTCTCTGAGATGCAGAATGCCCCTTTGCAGGGTTAAACCTCTAGTTAATTAGTCTGAAATCCTTCCTATCTGGACTTACTGGTTAAGAGAGCTTAATAAATTATTGAGATGCTGATCTCGAAGAAAATAGGCAGAACTCCCAATTATCAGGTTTATCTGTGCCGGGATTGCATGAATGTGCCCTTAGTATCTGCCTTAGCTCCATGTCTGCTGTTCTTTTCACCCAAGCACAAATACCAGTGATTCTAGTAACTCTTAAATCACTTTTTCCTTCAGACTGTGTGTTTTGTTGTAACTACGTTCACCTCCCCTGCTCCCTCCCCTGTTTTGAGGTCAGTTGCCTGTGACAGATACTATGTTTTATTTGGTATGTGCAGCTAACCACTTCTGATTTTAGAGAACATGGTTTTAATTAGTTTTCTTCCTCTCTGGTTGCTGAACAGAGTTGGCCTCAGGTGGAATTTTTAAATTGTGCTATTGCTGTCTGTTACACAAGCAGAGTTCTGTTTCATAGAGTAAATTTGAAACAAAAATGAGACTTTTTGTAGCAGAATTCACGGGACTGGTCAAACTTTTAAAAGTCCTGTGAGCAGTTTTTTCACACATGTACAATAATGCTCACAGAAGTTCACAGAGATACTCACTTTCTTCTCTGTTCACCTGGTTTCACTACTTTTTAAAAATATTTGCCAAATTATCTGCTGACATGTTTACATGGTGCTGTGCAGTTGTGGTGCTGGAGTTGCCTATTCCTGCTACCTCTTTAGGAACTGGTTTCCTGAGATATTTATGGGGAGCTCCAGGCTTTCCCTTCTCCCATCTCTCACTGGCATCAGTTCTTATGTTTGACTGACCTCTAAGTGATTCGGTTTGCTACTTTGTTGGAAGATTTTTATTATTGTTACTACTCTTATTATTATTTTTGACCTTTTCTTTTGTTTGACTTGCTGGGCTAGTTTGCAGCTGCCATGAAGCAGCAGTTACTGAAAGACCTGACTGCTGATTTCCTTTGCTGTGTAATGCTTGGGAAAACAGCAGCCTCACTGCCAGTACAGGTGAGAGCAGTTCTCTACAACTTCATGGGCATTTGCCAGGGTATATCACATTGCTGGAAGATTTTGGGGGTTTTTGTTTGTTTGTTTTCACCTAAGACCTTGCTCTAAGCTATTTAAATACACTCTGGAAAAAGCTATCTGTAGTTTGAATACACCAGGCCCTTATCTATACAGCCTCCAGAATCTTCTATCTCCAAGGCCGTGGTTTCCAAGATTTGGTATGGTTCCTGTGAAGATAAATCACATCAGAGGCATGACCTTTATCCTTGGTGCTATTTAAATAACTTAAATATCTATTGACTTCATGCCTTGTGATTTCAGTTGCTGAAGAGTGAACACTAAAGAAAGGAAGAGTTGACCTGCAGTGTATCGGATGAGTGATATCTTCATTTATAGAGCTCTAAAAATACAGATGTCATTTTTAAAAAAAATTCTCCCCCCAGCACTACTGTGTTGTGGCTGATTGCTTTTGAGAGGGAATCTGTGCTTCCACATGGAACCAAGCAAAAGAAGATACTAACTTCTGTTGTAAATGCTAAAGCTGTTGAGGGAAAGATGAAGATAAAAGCAAGATAACTGGGAACCTTCTTTGTCTGCAAATAAATATTCCCTAGTGGTTCTTAGGAAAAATCTTTAAATAATTTGCCTAGGTAGTTCTACATCTTTATGGGGATTTTCTTTTGGAAGAGAGGGTGAAGATAAAGAAATGTATCTGCATTTGCCCCATATAGGGCAGGAGACCCAATATATTACAGAAATCTACAGTAAAGTATCTCCATGTGTTTCCTTCACTACAGCTGAAGGACTCCATGTCTTCTATATTTGCAATACAGTCCCACTTTCATGAAACTCTGCTCTGGAATAATCTATTAATAAAAAACCCCTGTTTTTATACTTGAAAGAGCTGTGGGAAAAGTATTTAAAGTAAGCCAGTGTGATGCAATGCCTAGTTGACTTTGGAGACAGTGCGAAACTATAACCAAAGACTGATTTACTCACTCACCAGCACTGATGAATTAACTCTGGCCTATTTACTGGACTGTTCAAAGATCAGAAACACCAAGAACAGTGCTCAACTGAGGCCTGTGGGTCAGTGTGAGGAATTTTAAAGATGTGTCCTTTTCTTTGGACTTTGTTCCCTATAGGAATATTAAACATGTGTTTAGATTGCATAAACTGGATTTTGTATTGTTCTTTACATTCTGATAGTGCTAAATATTATTGTTCTGGTGACCAATACAACTCTGCAGCTGCGTGATAGTGTTATGTGATTGTGGGAAGATACACTGTGGAGGAAGAGGACTTGAGTCTTTCTCATTCGTCTCACTCACGTAAATGGCACCCACTCTTTTCTTCTGGTCAGCTCTCTCCAAAAACTGTCGAGTTTTCTGTGAAGATGACCAAAAGAGTTTCAGAGCCATAACGTACTATGAATTGTATTTAATATCTGAATTATTAGAAACAATTCTCATAACTGCAAGTAATAAAAGCTCCTGAATGTGGTGTCAGAGCCGTTCTTTTCTGGGCTTTGGATGGTAGTGTAATGTCACCATGAACCGTTAGCTGCAATTTTGTATGGCAAATGCACCTGCATTTTGCTAGTGAGGTGATCCCATCTACAATCTGCTTTTATAGCCCGAGGTTTGTTTTTGTTAATGTTTTTAAAGTGCTTTGAATTAAATGGCCCAGAAATTTATATTATTCTAACATCTGTTCCTCCCTGAGAGCTTGTGTAACCTGGAGGAGCTGTGCAACTGTAAACCAACTCCATAGCCTGCGTCCCTGTGAAAGAATAAGGAACTACAAGTATGCTGGTTATATTTCTGTGGTTCCACACTGCTGTTTGCATCATGTCTTCACTATTCCATCAGCAGGGAAGGTCTTAACAAATTCTGTCAGTCTCAGGAAACAGTAGGTTTTGGACAGTGTTGAAAAGTCCAGGGGGGTGACCGTGGTGCTACAGTTGCAGATGAAAGAAAATATTCAGCTGGCACCCTGAGTCTCTCTTATGCTGACAAGGACATGAAAAAGTTTCAGGCTTTCTGCCATATCTTACCCTAAGCATAGCCTATCCTTTTGATATTTATCCATGGTACTGCTTCTTGATCTGCTTTACCTTATGAAACTTTTCCAAGATGTTTTTTCTCACCCTAGTTACTTCTATAAATTCCCTTTCCAAAGCTGTTACCCTGAGATATGGTAAACTCTCCCAGCTTGAAAAGAAAACGTCTCTGTTTTGTAATTTTAAAAGTATTGTGTACATTTGTGGTACTGTAAAATAATTAGTGTGAATAACATGGGAGTTTGTCTGGGATAAAGACTTTAAGTCTTATATTCAGACTATGTTGGGGTGGGAAGCAGATTGCAGAGAAGTGCTATCCGCTAGCTGTTGCTTACGTAGAACAATCCTCACTATTTATTGTGATGGTCTGAACGAAGCCTTATTAGAAATCATTACATGGAGGTATAGCTTGTTTGGATGTACAGCTTGTTCAGATTGACTGGCAGCCTACGTGTAACACAGGCCGAGGGCTGGAGCTGCGAAATTGTTGCAGAGCAGGACTGAGCTGGATTGGCACTGAGGTGTGGGAAGCTCGTTTAATGCAAGTTGTAGCTGGTGGTATCAGTGCTTCCCTTTCATGAATGCAGAGTTTAACTTTGCTGCCAGCCTGGCAGCTTCCCACTGGGATAATGTAATGCAGCTGCAAGATTGTTTTGGCTCTGCACTAACTCCTTCCCATGTTTTTTTTTAATAGTCTGTCTCCTGCCTTTCCCCATTCAGTCATAAAACCTTTCCTAACATTTGTTCTACTTTTAAGAGCTAGTAAGGGCATGGCAGTTGATAACGGAGCCAACACCCTTCCATAAAAATGCACTTTTCAGCAGTGAAATCTGCTGCCTTTTGGGGAATTTCAAGAGTTGATTCTGGGGAAACATGTTTTGGTTTGTTCTCTTTCTCTGCTAGCTATCCCTCATATCACAAGGCTAAGGTGCAGTTTTTGTGTTTCTGTAACTGTTTAAAAACTGGTCTGAGATTTTGAAATGGAATAACAATCTAGCTTGCCTGAGTCTTGATCCACTTAAAGGGACATGAAAAGGCCTGAGAGCCACTCTTAGGAAACAAGGCTTTTTCGGGTTCTTGGTCCTTCTTCAAGAATCAGGGCCAAGTTTGGCTCTCTAGATACTTGACACGTACTCTCAAGTGTTGATTTAACCTGGTTGTCAAAATTATTTTGTAACAAAAGCAATTATTGATGTTGTAAGTTATGTATCAGTTATGGTAGAAGGAGATTTGTTGTTTTAATCATAACTAAAAGAGGCTGAATTTCTATTTATCGCCCAGCTTTCCAGCTCTTACCCATCAATGCAAAGAATTTGAGATTATAGTAAGCTTCTTACTTCTTTCATAGTGTCAAACCCAGCTTTTAAAATCAGGATAAGGCCCTCTTTCAAGGCAATGAGGAAACGATCAGAATCAGGGCAAGGCAAAGGTAGCTAACTACACTCTACCTGTGGTTGCATTCTTATTCAGCACCCGCAACAAAAAGTGTCCCAACCCATCCTTTCTCATGTGATTATTTTCTTCTGGAATTTGACCTTTAAATGAAAATTTAAATAATTTGGTTTTCTTGTGTGGAAACCACAAATATGGAGGAGTGTAAACTGTAGCAGTAACAAATGTTAGTGTCTTCCGGAGCTGAAACAATAGACCAGGGGGATGAAAACTCTCCTCCTGCTTAGTTAATTCCTTACTTTTGAGTGACACGTGAGGGGCCCAGGTAAAGTTTTAAAGAACTCAAATTGACCTCAGAGGGAAAGGAGACTGCTTTTGTGTATCTGCCCTTTTTTCTTAACAAGTAGGTAATGACTTCATCTGTGTTAGTAAGAACCATTTCTCTCTACAGCCGATGTGGTAAATTGTTCCAGTTTCTCTTCTGATGTTCTTTCTCTGTCCTTGTCTTGACAAACTATTCTTGTAAAGGGAGATCTCTTTCTGCTACTTTTGTTGGTGCCATTGTGTTACAGATTGTTTGGAGTGCCTTTTCGAGACCTGCGATTAAGACCCGCAAAAGATCTGGGAGAATTTCTTTGTCTTGGGTTTTTCTAAGTCATCCGAGGGGTTCGCAGGCAGACCCTGATGTTTGCCTTGTGCCTTCCTGTTCTAGCCACTGTGGGGGTCAGGAGGAGACAGCGGTCAGATATGGAGACCCCGGGTAAGAGTTAAAATAAACCCCTGGGAGCAAGAAATTTAGACATATAATAATTGTTCACGTTTTCAAAAAATACTGGGTGGCCTGCTGCTAGAAGCAAACTCAGTGTCTCAGTGTCCTTAGGACTGACTGAATATTGGGAAATCCAGCTTTTGATCTGAGTTTTTTAAAAAAGGTTTGCCCCTGCTGTCTTGACAGCACGGAGTAGGAAAGCAGCAAGAGGTTATCAAAAAATGTGTATTGGAAATAACCGGTCAGCGTCTGGAGGGTGCCGCGGTGCAGTCACCAGCATGTAAAGGCAGACATCTGTAGGATGCTTTGGGTTCCAGAGATATTTTATGAATGAAAGGTGCTTATGACTGGAATGCATGCTGAAATAGGCAGTGCTAATGGAGTCTCTACAATCTCCTTATCTTCACCAGTAAATCTGCCCCCGAAGATAAACGTTTAATAACATTCCAATTTGGTTGTACTTGCTAAGTGATTGAACTAATGACCCATAATCCAATAGATCCATTTGTAGTGAATTAAGGGTTCAATCCTGTGCTGCTGATGTAGCAGGATGTCTGCTTAATTCACCACATTTCACTGTTGCAGCACTTGCTCACTGATCAACCCAAATGATTTACCTGGCACTGAATGTAGTCCACCTTTCAGGTCCCAAAGGGAAACAATTTCTTTGTATGTATAAAAATTAACAAAAATCTCACATGCTCTTGGGAATCAGTAAATGTGTGTATGAGAGGCAGAAATTTGAGTAGTTGTTTTCTTATGATTTAGTCAGATGACAAATGTAACTTCTGGTGCAAATACTTGTGAATATGTGTCTGAAATTTGCTTTGGTCAGTAATACCTCCGCACTCAACTTTTTCCTGCAAACATTAGAGAAAGGTGGAACTATGGCTAAGGTAAATTTGTATCACACTTCAAACAAATACCTGTACAATTCTTTCTATTTGGCAAATGAAGTGCTCCCAATCACTGCAGTGGGAATCTTTCTGGTTTAAGGAATGCAGTATCTTGACCTAAGTCCCCTGTTAACACTTAGGTAATGAGACCCACTGAACCATGTGGGACTACTTATACACATGAGTAATTTTATGGACAACTTTACGCAATATGCAGGTCCAGGACCGCACTTATAACTGCAGTCATCTATTTTTGATTGCAAAGTAACAGACTTACATATTAGGCTGGAGTGACAGGGACCCCAGTCATGTTTTCCTGCTGCTGTACTGTGGATGGTCTCCTCTTCCTTCTAATCTAACTCTTGCAGAGAATTGTTGCTTCCATAAATCCTGAAAAATCTTCCAGCAGCTATTTACTCACAAGTTATTTGTTAGATTGAAATGACCAGTCTTCATTCCAGGAACATTCTGTAAAAAAAACCAAAACCCAAACATAAATAAATAAGCCCCCCACTCTTCTGCTGTCACTCAAGTATTTGCTTTGTTGCGAAGTTCTGCAGTTCAGAGTAATGATGATTGAAGTGGGTGAAATTGTGTAGAGAGAGAAATAACTATTCTTATGAGATGATTTTCTTAACACTTTTTTCTTTTCAAGCATTGCTCCTAAGTTTGCTGAGTTTTATTGCCAATTCTTTCTATAAGAAATGTGTTGAGGCAACAGATCCTGATACTCAGCTTGTATTCTCAGGTTTTGCAGCCTTGCCAGTAACACCTTACTGAAGACCTGGACTGAACAGTGACTGGTAGAAATAATCTTCCCACTGTTACTAAGTAGACTTTAATTTAGTAGTTTGAGAGACCAAGTGAAGCTCTGGGGATGGACACAGCAAAACAGTGAGAGCAAAAATGATTCCCTTCGCAGCCTGAGCATTCTGTCCTACACTTACAATGATAATGCCTGATGCATCAGAAAGTTTGCAGCAAAACTGAGGCATTTCATGTGCTTGATTTCAAAAGCTTCACTGTATACACTTTTTTAAAAATTTCAAGTGTGTGAAGCAAGCCCACGTCAAGAAAGAGAAGTAGCCTAAAAAGACAATATTGATATTCTGTCCCCTTTTTTATTCTCTGCAGTGAATTAGACAAGTTTCCATCTTCTAACCTTTGTGTAGGATCACGCACAACTTCCAGTGTAAGCATTCCTGTTTAAACCTCTATCTTAAGGTCCTTTTTCCTGCTCTCCTTCGTATCTGTCTCTGTTTAATCTAGCTAGTTATGATCCACAGACCTTATTAGGAAAAAGCTGCTTCCTTAGTTCGGAGTCAGTGGTTGTTTTATCCCATGTCTTCAGGACTGGCTCTTATTGCAGGTTCACTGAAAATTTCATTTTCTCCTCAGTGTGATGGGGTAGAATTTAATCCGGATGGTCTGCACAAACTACAAAGGGTTATATGTGCCAGGAATGACTAGCATACTGTTGGAAAAAATAAGTCCAAGTTTCTGCAAGGGAAAATCTGTAGGGAAAAGCAGGTTGGCTTCCTAGATTGACCAATATAACTGAGAGGAAAGAGAATAGATAAGCTTTTGGACCTGCAAGCCCTTTTCCAGGTCTGCTGATTACCTACCTGCTTAATGCAATTTTTGTTTATGTTTTCTGATAAATGCTTTATACGTTACTTCATACTGAGTTTTATAAGGAGATGTGGCTTCTACCTTAATACTCATTTCTTCTGTCAAAGAGATTTCATGTGAATATCTGTGAAGATTGGATCCAGTTTGAAAAGGTAATCCAAAGCCTTCTGCAGTGAAATTGAAAGCATCTTGATCAGGGCCTGTATAGTTTTCTTTATACTGCTTATAAAGTGAGTTTTAATAGCATTATTGTTTAAAAAACAAAATCACAAATGGAAGAAGCAAGCAAGCTAGACTGGCTAGGCTGACAGCCCCAGAAACAGAAATTAATTGGTTTTCTCCTACACAGCTGGGGGGATAGCATAAGCAGTGCCAGGTCACAGGTACACAAACCTACTAATATGTGAATAACTCCTGAAGACGGGATAGGGTTCATGTAGATCTCAGACTGCTTTAATGAAGTCCTGGCAGAGCCAGTTGTGTGGTGGAGGGCTCAAGGATGAGACTGGGCAGGGTCCAGTCAAGTTCACGCTGGTGAAATAAAAATCATGGCTTGGAACTCTGTGGAGGGTCTGCCCCTTCTCTCCTGTGTGTGCAGGCAATGCCAGGGGTGAGTTGCATTTTCTGTGTTTCTGTTGGGGGAGACTGAACAGAGAGATTTGGTTATCAGCTGAGGGAAAGCAGCTGTCTCCAACTGTCTAGATGTGCTTACACAGGTGGGCTCCATAGCTGAAACACTGGGCTGCACACAGAGCAGGGTCACAGTCACAAACTCCTATAAGAATGACTCAAAACTCTGGCTGGCCAATTTTAATGTGACAGTCCATGAAGGAGGGCTTTGCCTTCCCCTTTTGTCTGAGTCTTCTTCGCTTCTCAAATTCTTGCATAAACTCACTTGGTGCATCTTATGTGATAATCTTCAAGTGCTGCTGTGAAAGTCAGGAATAACTTGAGAACTCTGTGCATGCTTTTGTCTACTTACTAGTGAGTAGTTTGCCAAAGCTGCCCAGACTTTTAAGGAGGCAGTAGTGTAGCTTTTTAGTTCTAAATGGAATGATGTATGTTGTTTCTTTATAATACAGAATTAAAATAACATCAATTATAGTTTTGTGCCTTTCAAGTATCTATACCTCTTCTGCAATCTGCTAACACGAATATGAAATGCAAAATGATCATATAAGAAGTCTGTTCTAATTATAAGCATATTTTTATTCATAAAAAGCACTGTTCTAGTCACCTTGAAATTTCCCTCCAGAGAATGGCTGCTAAAAATTTCATGTGCTTTTGCTCTAAAATACTGGAGAGCCTCGTAGCTGATTATCCTGTAACAGTAAATATAAAGCCTTTGCCTTATATGTGGTACAATGAGGAAATTCTTGATATTCTTGCAGACCAGTAGCGTTAACATTTTTGCAGTAAGAGGGCAACTTGGTATCTGTGATCTGTTCATTCTTACTTGTTTTTAAAAAAAGCCTTCAAAAATCTCTTGTGAATCTCTTGGTTAGAGTGGAAAAAAACCAAACAACTCCACTGTTCTTTAGAAGAGACTCTTTCTGAATACTTGAAAGCTGTAAATAAAATTGGAACAGCTTTCTTATTCCTGCTTGGAAGAAAATCTATGTTCAGACTGTAACTAACCTGCAAGCCAGTTGTTTTAAGATGTTGACTCTAGCATACTCTGTTTTTCCATGACAAATCTGTTAGGATTTTTACCCCTCAAATGATGTTTTGATGCAGTTTGTCATAAAATTCAGATTCCTTTTTCGCATATATAGAATTACTAAACCATAAGCAGATCATTGCAAACATAAAATCATTATCTCAGGAATGGACATCCTTCTGTAGAGTTGACAGCTGTAGTATCTGACGGCAAAAAGCACTATCTATGCAGTCTCCTTAACTTCTAAGGTCCATTCAAGATCCTTCTGTGCTGGGACCGTTGCAGGAAGGCTTTAACTTTTAAGGAGCTTTTCACTAATGGAGATGTTCTTGCTGTTTCAGATGTCTTTGAATCCTGCAGGAAGTGGGTGGCTTCTTGCTGCAGAATAGAATATGGAAAGTACTGAACAGCTGCCTGTGGTGTGATATGGCTGAAATCCGTGGACAAACATACAGGAAGGTAAACCGTGATGATAGCAATGTCTCACCTCAGGGTACTGGTAAAAATATGATGATATTTGAACTGTGAGAGAACCTGCATCAGATGAGCTTTCCTCTGAATCACAGAGTGAAAGAGATGGGACCATACAGGTGTTTTCTGCAAGGAAAATCTGTTTTGATGAACAAAGAACTCTGAGTGACAAATGTGTGTCACAAATGTGCAGTGTCATCCTGTGGTGGTAGACTCTAATATGGCCATCAGTGTAGTCTGAAGGGAATAATGCAAATGGTTGTTAACAAATGTATAGTTAAGAGGACTAACTGGACAGAAACAGCTAAACTATTTCAGTCCTGCAAAGAGATGAGTGGACTTAAGATGTTGCTTAAGATAAGTGCATTTCAAAGAGGATGTGGTGCAGAGACTTCAAAAGGTCTCCCAAGGACCATTTGAGAAAACTCCTCACCTTCCTGCCCTAGTGGCAGTTTTACCATTGAGTTCACAAGGCCAGGATTTTGCCCTGGGAGTTGAGATTAGAGAAATCTGTGTTCTGGTGAACAATCTAAAAGCGGAGCTTGGAGCTTTTTCTATGGTCTTTAGTTGCAGTACCTATGGTAACTTGAAATGAAAGACGTGTTCAGATAGTTTCCTTCAGCTGGAAGGAAAACCGTTTCCAGCCTTTCCTTGTTCACCAAAAATAATCATCATTACTTAGGTTTAAAGAATAAATTTTCTGATAAGAAAATAAGTATTTAAATGCTGCATTGTGTACTTCAGCTATTCTCGAGCTTGCAATGTTTAACTTCTCTGGTTTTGGTGAAAATGTTTGTGGGGTTTTTACATGTGTGCTCAAAAGGATTGAATGAGTGAGCTAGTTTGATCAGCATGTTAAATTTGGAACCTCGGAACAAACATCTCTGGAAACAAAAAAATGCGATCAATGTTTTCTGTAGAGTTCCAGGGTACATGCACTGTAGACTGTCCATTTTTCAATAATTACTGGGTTTTAAGATATGATTTAATTGACAAATAATATAATAAACATTAATTTTCTCTCACAGAACAAAAAGAGAAATTTCTCCTCTCTAGAAAAATCTGATAATGAAGAAGATATGTGCACTATACACAACTTATAAAGTATTCCAGTCACTTACTTGTATATGATCACATTTTACCTTATTAAATATTAATCTTGAAGTTCTTGATCTTAATTTATTATGGGAATGCTGATTTTATTGTTTTTATTTAATGATATACCTAATGTAGTTTGGAGGAAAGATCTGAAATGTAACTTAACATTTTCAAATATAAGTTAACAAATAAAAAGCATTCCAAAATGATGTAAATTGTTTTCTTATTTAAATTTTGGGTCCTTGAAAGCTTAATATACCTGGAGGGTTTTTTTGGCTGTTATAGAACTTACAGGAATAATGCTTGTAACTGAAAATCAGTGAAACATTGGGGTTTGTGTCCTGTAATTTTTTCAACACCTAAAACCTGTTCTCTTGTGTCCAACAGTAAACACAGGAAAAAATTTAGAACACTCTCTCACAAAGCTGAAATGTGTTCATGTTGTGGAGTAGACACCTGATGTCTTTTGATGAATAAGGGGCAATTTTTTTATTATTAGTGTACCTCATGCTGTACCTGTAAAAAGCCCCTCAAATTCAGTCAATTTATAAGCCTTGGAGAAATTTCTGTTTACACAGTGCAGTGATGTTTGTAAATGTGAGTTGGAGAAAATCCATTAATTGCTTTCCTAACTCTTTTGTCTTTGTTTGGCCCAGGATTGCTTCTCCTGGAAAGATGCTTTACCTAGCCCAGCTGTTACTATTCATATACACATAAGACTTGAAAATTCGTAAGTTACAGTTTAATGCAATTTTTAAAGATGTTTCTTAGCAAATGATAAGATAGTGATGCCTTTTATTTTTGCATTTCAGAGCATCAAAGGTCTAACCCAATTCCCACTGTAGTCCAGAGTAGTTTTCTACTTGGAATTACATCCGAGTATCTTAAGAATGTGCACGCTGTTATGGTTTATTGCCGCAGTTTAAAAATATTTAGGTGGTTGTAGGATCTTTACTTCTATGACCAGGCATCTGATAAAGATCTGTCTCTTTTTTTTGATAATCTCAATCGACATTCTGCAGCACTAATGCTGTCTGCGAAATAACATTCATGCTTAATAGTTTTACAAAATGTCGGATATCTTCAGCTGTAATAATGGTTCAAAATGGTATAAATGGTGGCAGAGGTATTACTTTGGCAAATAGCTATCCTTCAAGCCTTATTTTTAGAAGAAATAGCTAGTGCTGTTTGCATTCACATGTTTTTAAGGTGCCATGCATGTGATGTTTCTTACCGAAGGGTACACTTTTAAAACTGTGCTAGAATTTTTTTTCCTGTTCACTTAAGAGAGTTGTCTGAAACCTTACATAGTCTCTTCCTAAAATAAATGCTTTTCACAGGTGTTCTGCTAAACAAATATTGCTGGGAGGTTTCTAGGTTGTTGTGGGTTTTTTTGTTTTGAAGCTACATTAATAAAGCTTGGTCTTTTTGGTAATACAGTTTTAACTTGGAACATAACATCTGGCAACAAAAATGTATTTATTGTGATCTGAACAAGTTCTTTCCCCCAAATACAGTTAGAGCATATGTTCTCATCCTGTGCAGCCTAGAAGATGGCTGATTGTGTGCGGAGAGGTTTGGGTAAAGAGGCTGTCAGTGCATTTCCCTGTCTTCGTTTATGCAATAGAAATTAACTGAGATGCTTTCTCATGCTTAGAGTGAGAAGAGCATCTATGCTCTCAATTTGAGTTCCTTTAAAAGAATTTAAAATCTTTAAAGGACACTTCATTGTATTCAGAAAAGTGACCTGTGAATAACTGATCTGTAGCTCTTACAAGGCCCTCATATCAAATACAAAAGATGTACAGTTGTTCTTTGCTTCTGAAACCCACAGCGAGAGACCATAGGAGAATAATTATTTTTGAGGATGTAGCTGTTTGCAGATAAAGGTTGTCTTTGGCAGAACCCAAGGAAAGCAATATTCATTTACTTTGACTCCAGTTCTTCTCTGTATGTGGGATCAGGCCTCTAAAGCAAGACTGACTTGAGAGGCAGAAAGCTCAAGTTCATGCTGCAGGGGCAAAAGTGTTTCCCTTCTTATGGAATAAGAAAAATTAAGCAAAGTTGATTGTATACCCAGGTAACACAGAAGAATGTACAGAAATCATATACAAGTTGTGAAAATGTTGACTATCACTGCCTGTAGAACTTTGAATCATAGCAAATGAGTAAATGGTCTTGTAAGAAACTTAGTTAAAATAGACTTTCCAGCTGCCAGCTTTGCACGTTGCCCGAGGAAGTAACAAAGAACAGCTTGTTACACGGCACCATTTCCCCTATCCCCACTGAGATTTCCCCTGTGTTATTCGTGGGTGGAACATGAACTGTGTGTGTAACTGCAGGCATAATTTGACCTTTGAGACCTTCACCACTGCAAGGGATACAAGAAAAGTGAAAGTCACAGTTGATGGTCAGGTACCAGACCAAGTACCTGATAAAGTTTGAAAAACACAGTTAGAGAAAATGTAGTTTTTGCTGGCAGGTGACTTTGCTATATGAAGTGCCCTGGCTTGTCCTGTTAAAACTCAGAGCAAACCCTTTTACCAGTAAAAAGAGGCAACACAGAGTATGTGTCAGTGCAGTGGCAGGATAATGCAAAATATCAGGAAAAGAAAGAAGGAGTGAGAATATTGTTTTCCTCAGTGAGTTATTTGCTTTCTTGCCAGGATTTGCCAAGCCCTGCGCATGGAGCATTAGATGAGCAATTGACTCTGCCAGAGTTTTACACAGTTTGCAGTGAATGTGGCAGCTTTTACCAGCTCTGCTTTCATCCATTATGTGGATGAAAGCCCTGCTGGCTTCCTGCTTCTCACGCATACCCTCACTTCCATGCCAAATATGCCAGGTATTTTACCTAGCACATGACAGCCGGTAGCAATGGATCTGTTTATGGGCTTGCTGTGTGTGTGAGATGCTGTGATCTGTCCTTCAGGCAGTTCTGTGCATTTGGGTTCTGATCGGGAGGGGGTCCAGCACTGACCTGGGGGCTGGGGTACTCTGCCTTGAGCACTGAAAAGAGGGAAAACCCAAACCCGTGGCTGGATGCCCTACTACTCTGCTAATGGGAATATTGGAATATAAAAAGATGTGTATATATGGGGTATATAAAGAAGTTCTTATCTTCTTGGTTTTCCTGCATTTTCATTAGCATCTGCCCCATGTGAACTTACAGAAATAAATCCCCCACCCTGTTTTCCCTCTGCATAAAAGTAAAAAAATCCAGTTCCTAAAGTTGCCAGGACTCCTACTAAAAGTATCACACTAGTCTCCATAGCCTTAAGAAAAGGAGTAATTATAGATTATTTTCATAGGACAAACATACAGCAGTGATTTAATGTCTTGCTGTTCCAGGAGGGGGACACCATGTGCACTCCCTTCAGGGACAGCTTTGGGAGTACTGTCTGGAAGGACATTGCTGCTGCTGGGAGGTATAACACTGGCCCTGCTCTCCTGGCGTGCCAGCTCTTTACAGCTGTAGGTGGCAGGAGACTCAGTGCTGGAATGGTTATTTTTGGATGTATTGCTCATCATCTTCAGCAGGAAGGGCATAGCAGAGAAAATAATGAAATGCTGCGTAAAATGGATACACTTCTAAACAGGAAAAACAAATAACTAATAATCCAAAGAAAGCCTTTAGAAATTAATAAATATGTAAGGTAACTTGGGATTCCCACATGAGTAATTTCTATCTATGGCTATCTCATCAGTCTCTACTTTTGCAGGCATTTGCAGGTGGTGCTTTTTCTTTAATTAACAATCTGAAAAGACAAGCAATCATAGTAACTTAATAGAAATTCGAATAGTGTTTGTTAAACAAAAGTAGCAATTGTGGCATTACTGCAAAATTTAAGTCGTGGGTCTGCTACTGGATTTGTAGGGGCATGTAGAAAGGTATTTTTTATAGTATCCTTTAGAGAAATGGTAATAGACACCATGTTTTTCCTTTGCTCTTAGAAATAACAGTTCTTCTTATATTCCACTGGGTAACGTATGCCCTGCTGAATACTGAATTTTTAATGTCGACCACTAACTTATGACAATTTCTGCTTTACTGACCTTAATACTGGTGAAGTGTTAGGTGCACAACCACACTTTCTATTCTTATATGGGTATTCTGAGTCAGGCCTTCATTTCCAGAAACAGCTTATTTGCTATCATAAAAGTTTTAATGAAACAGTATTAATTGATAGAGTTTTCTCCTAAATTTTTATAGAAAATCTGTGTGCATTTCAGTCACATAAATAGCTGCATAGAAGCACAAACACTTGAGATAGCTGTAAATGAGTTAATTTGAATGGTGTAAATAGTTTTGCTTGTAATTTATCTTTCCTGAAAGCTATGAAATGCATGCAATTGTGCTGCTGAAGGATGCTGTGCCATTCAATAGGGCACATACAGAGCACTAGGAAAGGGAGCACTTGCCCTTCTGGCTTAGTTCCTAGTCAGCTTGTACATTTTCTCCACTGAAACTTCCCTTGAAGTCTCTGGTACAGTACAGGATTAAAAGCATGTGCAATGCCTTTCACATCTTACAGAAATGGCTACAATGTAACAAATATTTGAAAGCATTATATGTACATAAAGTCTTATTTTTAAGATGTGTTTAGTGTCTTGAGTCTTCTAAAGTGTTGCTATCAACTAATGCTGCAGCAGAGATGGTAATTAGATTTTGCTGTCATCTGAACATCAATTGATAGTTATTTTGGACTCTCTGATGTGCTTGCAATCAGGTGCCATTTGCTGAGGGATTAGATTTGGTGGTGGGTAGCTAGAAATCTGTTAGATTTATAACTGAAAAATAGATCTGTGTGACTGACATTAGGCAAAGGCTTTCTTTTTGATGTAGGCTGATTGGCCTTTCTTGTCATGGCCCTTCATGCTTGCATTCATCCTTTCTCCTCCAGAGCAAACCCTCGATTGCCTGTTGGGGACCAGGTGAAGCTACCTTGGTGTATGCCTGGACAGCCTCCAATGGCCATCTGGCGCTGCTTAGCTGGACCTTCTGGCCCAGAAATGAGATCAACACTTTCTCGTGCCTTCTGGTCTCTGGCTTGTATGTGTAACAAAGAGCTCCTGAAGTAAATGAAATGCAGAGCAAGCCAGTGTCTTTGTGATTCACTCCCTTAACCAGTTTCTTGGAAAAAATAGTTTTCAAATGTCTGTGTTCATAGCGTCCTTTTGTATTGTTTTGAGAAGACTCTACTCAGCTATGTCCAAAGGCACATTAGCTCTGAGTGGCATCTTTAAACCTTTGTTGATATGAGGAACTTGACAAATATAATATAATTCTTCACCCTTGTGCAATGCTGAACTGGCAGTTGACAATTAGAATAGCTCGCCAGGCTGGAGTCAAATTAGGAGAGCTTGCTAATGTTTGTTTTAGCATTTCTAATCTTAGAAATTGGGGAGGAAATTGTGTCTGTTGCCTATATGACATAGATGTAACCATTCCTATTTCATTTCATGATGGGCTTCTCCACACAGGATTTTCCTCTTCTTCCTCAACTGTCTTTGATGAATAAATAGTAATAGGCATTTCAGTAAAATAAGAAATGTCTGTTAAAGCAACTGGAGTTTCTTTCATACCAGTCAATGAATGCAATTCATATAAAGTTGATCAGGAATTGCATGTATGTGGAATCCAGCCCTATGGTAGTAAGGATAAAGCCTCTAATTTTTGTTTCTAGATATATATCTGACACTTGCAGTTACTGTGAAAAGATGAACACCTGTTTAATGAGGTTCTTCGGCTGGATTTCTTAAGTGCCATTGTAAACTCATTGACTATGCTGATGATTATGATAACCTGTGTCATACTACAGTATTTTTATTGTGTTTTCTGGACTTTCCCTTTCTTCTAATATTTAAGAAAGCAGCTGTGAATGTCCTTTTTGTTGTTCTGGTGCACTTTTTCTGGGAGTAGATGTCATTAGGCTAATGATAATTATTCCTCTCAAATGAGAAGTGTGCTTGAGCATACAGGCAGATGAAGACAATAGTCATTACCCAGGGAAGGAAAAGCACAAGCAAAGACTTAAGTGCTCTGACCTATGTTACAGCTGCAGGCTGAGCAACTGGCTCCTGATGGTCCTCTGTATTTCTAAAACTCTGTGAGAGCGTAGGCAGGAGGGATGGGGAAACTGAGGAGGCCAGGAGATGAACTAAAGGGAAAAGTAGGACTGTAGTATACGTGGAAAAACTGTCTTGCTCTGTTTCCAGTTGGCAAACTCCTGATTGCCTTTTTTTTTATGGTATCTGTAACTCAATTCTTACATTATAGGCAGGTTTACTGGGAAAAGTCATTGCCTTTTCAAGTAAGTAACAAGAGGAATAGTTGCCAAATTTTGCATTTTAAAGGGAAAACATTTAAGTATTAAATAGTGATTACTGAGGAAAAGGTTCAAATCAAGCTTTCCCTAGGTATTTCTATTTTCTTATTCACAAAATAAGTAAAAAGCCCCATGCATCTTAGGTAATATATCCCAAAAGCTGTCAAGCTTTCTATGTAAAACTAGTTTAAATCTAAAGAGACTTGTCTAAAAAAAACTAAACCAAAACAAAAAACCCCTGACAAACTCCAAATATAGTACTACCAGATGTTGAACTCGAGTGATTGGCTTATTTACCTGGAGAAGAAGGAGTTGAGATGCAGATATAGAATCACAGAATTGTTTAGGTTAGAAAACTTAGGTTGGACCTTTGAGATCATCGAGTGCAACCATTAACCGAGCATTGACAACACCACTAGACCATGTCCCTAAGGTGCCACATGTACACTTTTAAATACCTCCGGGGATGGTGACTCCACCACTTCCCTGGGCAACTGCTTTCAATGCTTAACAACCCTTCTTGTGAAGAAATTTTTTCCTAATATCCAGTCTAAACTTCCCCTGGTGCAACTCGAGATTATTTGCTTTTGTCCTATTGCTTGTGACCCAGAGGACTGGCAGACATATGTCCGGTATTCTGGACTGGTGATATTAAACTCTTTTGTTGTGAAAGGAGGAGATGACCAGATTGGCTATTAAAACTTGTTTTGTTTTTTGAGGAAGCAAAGGTATTTTCTTACCCTTCTTTTTTTTTTTGTACTGTGTCAATGTTGGTTGCAATGAAAGACTTGGGTCTTGCTGTTGTTAACGTGTGCGTGGAAAAACGGACAAATGTGCAATGCAGCTGCTGAAGGACCTGCTTATTTCGGGTATTTTCTTTCTCAGTTTTGCCTAAGCTGAGAAACATGTCTTCATAATATTTTTAGTCTTTGTAGCCTTGACAGCCCAGATTCCAAATCTGATCTCTTTTTTCTGGCAGTGTGTGATGTTGGAAACTAACCGTGGGAGGGCCACATGCAATCCTCAGAGTTTTATGATGTGCCCTGTGGCTGTCTGTCTGTTTTAAAGAGGTATGGCCTTCAGAGACTACAGGTCCCAGCAAGCAGTGCTTCATTTTGATCTGATAAGCAAGTGCTCAGATCTGATGTGTGCTGCATGTCAGGGCATGCTGGCTGCATGAGCCACACCTCAGCATTTGAGATAAGGGTGGCTGCGGATTGCTCCAGCCAACAAGAAGTGGGTGCAGCTTTGGCCTGAAGCTGATTTTTTTTCTTCTTTTTCTTTTTCTCTGCCCTTCAGTTTTAGGAACTTTTTTTATCTTATACAGCATTGCAGCAGGATTCTGATATATAGCATGTTTGCCTGTCATGTTGAATATGCTTTTGGTTTCTAGGTTCTCCAGGGTGCTTCCTTTACCTCCTCTGTGATGGCTGCCCTCATACACTGTTCAGGAGTGGGCAAAACTTTTGGAAGTGGCTGAATGCGTCAAATAAGGGTGTTGTTGCAAGACATTCAGGCCCATTTTTACTTGCCAAAGAGACCTGGCTCATTCAGGCGAGCTTTGGATAAACAGTCTGAAATTTGGGGTGGTTTATCTGATGCGATTTTTTATAAGTTTGTCCAGTATGGGAAGAGACTCTACCTCACTTTGACATGGACAGCTGAGGAAGGAGGTTTGGCACACCTTTGGGTGCAATTTAGACACTCTTCTGAACTGCCTTCAGATTAAGAGTTTAAAAGCTGACTGTGCTTGGATTCAGTTCAGGATTGGAGTAATCCCTTTCTCCCAGTCTTAGGCTAGATACTTCACAAGATGTTTGGATGTATCTTACTTCTCTGTAGCAATACCTTTCTGAATTCTGTTCTTAAGCTGGGTCTGCTAAAGAAGCTGGGTCACTGAACAAGTGAAGGCATAATGAGAAGTTCTTTTGGAGTTTCACTGTATCTCAGATATTTCTTAGGGAGTGTGCAAACCGTGGGTGACTCTTCTGAGATTCGTAGGTAACTTCAGTTTCTGGTATCTGCTGTAAAATACAAAGCCAAGGTGTCAAGTGCCCTGCACTATTTGTCATCTTTATTTCTTGCTTTGTAGTCTTGTTCAAAGAAAGTTCAGCTGAGTGAAGAGCTTTTCATATTCTTTCAAAATTCATATAAATATCACCACAAGAGTGGCAGTATCAGGTTGATCAAGAGGCCTGTTTGTCCCAGAATTCCACCTCAGTGCATGGTCAGTAATGGATTTGTAGGGAAAGAGCAAAAATTACATTCTACATGAGAAAAGAACCTCACATTGGAGTGCTTTCTTGCTTAGGAGCTTGAACTTCCTAAGTTAGCATTTGCTTCTGGATCACGGTAACGCCGAAGTTCCTGCCAACATATTCTGTCATCCTGCATTCTATATTTGCACGTTTGCACATTTAACATAAAAACAGTAACGTTACTTCTTGGATTTAGTTCTTTGTGTAGATGGATAGTATGGGTAGCTGAAAAGCTGCGCAAAGACAAATCAGATGCTGTTAACTCCTTCCTGCTTGATGGTTTTGATATTTTGGAACTTGGAGATAATTCTCAAGGCTGCAGTTTGGTCATGTATTAGCTCTATTTATAATTTTTATTGAACCCTGAGATCTGACTTTTATCTCAACTTGATAAATAATGGAACCTTTGGCTAGTAGAGTGAGGATAAATACATACATAAAGAAGAGCAGATAGTGAATAAGTACCTGGTCAACAGAGATGACAGTGGATAAACATACCTGTCAAATTCTTAGCGCCATAAAACTAAAGCATGTTTGGCCTGATCCAACATCTGAAGAATTTAATTTCCATTGATTTCAAAGAAGTGCCTTCTTAGCCTGTATGATATGAATTCTTATCTCTGTATCCTTTTTCTTTTTCCCCCCCTTTTTTCTCCCCTTTTTACTTTGTAAGCACAGTTAGGTTATTTGATCTGACTCCCTTCTGCAGCACGTTTTTTTGTAGAAACGGCTTCCTGGAGAGGAGTGGCACCTTGGTATACTAGGAACAGCCCATCGGGTAAAGGTAAGACGATAAAGATTGATCCAGTGCTTTTAAGGCAATAGCCAGCTATTGAAACCTGTGGTTTTCCAGAGGAATACTGTAGTAAGGAAAGTCAAAAAGTCTCTGATACTGACTTGGAGAAGTCTCACCAGCTCGCTGCTGTTATTACAGGGCATACTTCTCTTCCTTCCACAAAAAGACGTACTACTTGATTGATTTTTAACCACAGAAGTTTTAATTAATTTATATCTGTAAGTAAATGTATCAAACTGCTGCACTCACAAGTCTATCATGGGATTTCTATCCAAGCCCCATTTTATTCTAACTTTCTGGCAGACGTGAGTCTGTTCCCCTAAGGCACTTCAGCTGTGCTGTCTTTTATACTCCTGGATATCCTCTTGCTCTGTCTGACTCCACCTCAAATATGTCTGTATCGCAGGACCTGGTTTTCCTACAGTTGTCCCCTGGTGCAATTACAGCACGATTAAAATATGCAGTGTGGCTGAGACCTTGATCATGTTCTAACAAGAGTATAGCCTTAGACATACAGACCAGTTACAGCATGGTAACGATGTGACAGAACAACCCTGCTCATCTTGCAGCATGGGGTGGGGCTTTATGTGCTTTTCCTTGGCGTATTTCTAGTCACACCACTTGCTATCGTTGCATTTCAAATGTCATTATCCCAGGTGCCTAGATCAGCCCCAGGAATGAACTTAAAAATACCCCCACACAACTTTTCCAGCATTTTGCTGCTGTCTGCAACTCTAAAGAAGTAGTAGTGCACTTCAAAGTTTCCTCTTATTTTCAAATCATTAAGTACTCACAGAGTTAAAAACTTGATTTCTAAAAAAAAGTGCACATAGGTATTTGTTATATGTTTTAATTCTGGGACCCTGAGCTTGAGACCAATCTCTAACTAGTGGTTTTCAAAAAGAACTATTTCCTTAAAAACAGGCAGTCCACTAGATAAACACTCATAATTTTGTAATTTGTTCACTTTTGCCCCTTCCTGGGAAGCGTCCAATACTATCCACTGTCAGAGACAGGATCCTGGACCAGATGGATCACTGGTTTGTCTCAGTTGTACACCTTTTATGTGTCACGCTTAAGTTATGACCCCTGAGACCATTTCACAAGCTATTCCAACTACAGGAGCATTAAACCCCCTCCCCCCAAAATCCCCTGACCTTTCTGTGTTCCTCTATTACCACATCTTGTTCCGAGTCTGTGGCAGATGGGATGGGAGGAAAAAAAGCTATTTGCATTAAGTCCTTTTACTTTAACATCCTGGCTCTTCGCATATCCTTGTTTAGCTCTGAAAGACTGGGAGATGGCCCAAAGATGAATGGCAGATAAAAACAGGTCAGTGCCTCCTACTGGGAGACTTATCATGGAGAAAAGTCCCTGCACTCCAGATGCCCCTGTGGGGGAGGCATGTTTCCTCATAACCCTTTTAAATGGGTTGCATTGCAACTGTGCTTCCTTCCTACAGAGCTTTGTCACACACAGCCGCAAACATTGGGTCGTGTATACTCGAGAGATTCTCTGTGCCCTGTAGTCACAGCTAGCAGTGTCAGCAGTGACTGTCAAAAACTGCTTCCTTGAATACTCCATGTTTGGAAGCCTTGTCATGCTTCAGGAATCTGTGAAGTTCAGAACAATGCCTGCTATGTGGCATGCAAAAAATATACATATTTCTTATAACTGTAGGGCTTCTTTCTTTCAGGGAAATAGCTTCCATAGAAAGTGGAATGGGATTTCTCACTCTGAAGATGAGAGATGTTGATAGCAATGTTCTTAACATCAGTTTTTAACAAACACTGGGTTTGTTTAGAGTTTCAAGTGCCTTGGATTTTCTATATAATTCTGCTCGTTTCTGTGCCTGTGCTCTGCCATAGCAGCCTTTGCGACCTGGAGACCTCTCACCTGTGTGCTCTAGGAAACAAGAGAAGGAAATCTTTAGTGGAAGCACTGATCAGAACAGTGTGCTATTCCATTCCTTCTGGGGCTGATTTCCATGTTTTCTTTGAATTTCTGTCGTTTGACTTCAAGACAGTCTTCATTTTTGACAAACCTGAACTGTTGTGCAGAAAGCTGACACTCTCAAGAAGTTGTGCTTAGTCCAAAATCCAGTTGCTTTCAAAAGTGATCCTTTACAGAAAGATTTTTTTTTTTTTTAACGTCTGAGTTCTATTTACATGTTTGTTTCTTGGCTGGGATATTTTTTAGCAGGTTTAGTGAGCTGAATCAGCTCTTCCACAGATGAAACGAATACCATAGCCAACACAAAGGGGGTAAGAATATATGGCTGGAGCAGGAAAGAGAGGGAGTAAGTTTTAAGTTTTTCTATTCTTTGTTTCTAGCTGGGTGCTTAAATAGATAACCTTTTCGTTTCCTCTTTTTTTTTTTTGGCAGGTTTTCTTTCCATTTTATATACAATTTAGCAAAGGATTTGTGCTTAGTCTCAAGAGGGCTTTGACAAGACTTTCACTGACTTCACTGTAATAGACGCAGGGTCTGAGGGGACTCAGAGCTTTTGGTTGGGAACTGGCTGAGAGGCAGCAAAGTGGAGCAGCCAACACTGAGTATCTGTGAGACTACTGAGCAGGAGAAGTTTGGGTTCATGTAGTGTCCTTTGCAGGCCCCAGTTTCCATCCTCTTGGTAACGCTTAAACAAGTAGTTGGGCTCTACTCCTGCCAGATGTTTCTTGGCTTCCATAGTTTTTTATAAGCTTTTCTCTGTCTCAGGCTCCCTTAGAAACAAATAACACTGTCCTACAAGAAAGAAGTTTTGGAGACCCAAGGCAGAAGTGCAGCATCTATGGAAGATTCAGAACAAGTCTAGTTTTTCAGGCTGAAATGTTATGGATTTACGTGCCTGTCCAACAGTGAGAACTATGCTCCTGTGTAAGATCATAGGTTGTGGGTTCGGCTGCAAGAATCTCTATCCCCCTGATACATCCAGTGACAACTGAATGATGCTGGTTTATGAAATCCAGAAGAAGTTGATATGGCTGGGCTTTAGCAGCCGACACTCAAGGACAGCAGTTGAGATTTGATTCTTGTGCAGTGCCTGGCAAGCTCCTTGTTTACCTCTTAATGTGCATGGGCACATGTTAAATTATAACCTAGTTGAGAATTCATACTGTATTCCAGGAAATGACAATTTGTTTCAGCAATTCTGTTTTTCTTTAAGGTGTTGACCAGTACTGTGGAATTTAAAACTATGTATCCTGAGAAGGCATAGAAACATAATTTGAATGCAAACTGTATTAAGTGCTCACATTGGGTATCCTAGCAGGAATTTCACCAAACAGGGGAAGTATTCATTGAACTAGGAGCAAAGCAATGTCAGGTTGAGAAGGAAATTACTATGGAAATGAGTTTTAAAAGCCCGAGGCAGATGTAGGGAGAGGCACATTGTACAGGAATTTTCCTCGTGTCTCTAGCTTATATGGCCTTTCCATTACTTCAACTGCAGCGCTGAAAATCTTCGAGAAATCTTTGGCTTGGAAGACAGTCTCTGAATTTCAGCATTTTTGTGCTGTTGCTGTGGGCTGGCTCCCCTGGTATGAGACATTAAAGCCAGCCTCAGCTAGGGCTGAGGGATCTGCCTGTGTGGGAACAGCCTTGCTTGGGCACACCACAGGTCCTTTCAGCCCAGCACTTTGTGGTCAGTAATGGATGCTTAGGAGAAAAAGAGAAATATATTGACTGCTTTCCTGCTATACTATTCCAGTACTTGGCAAGGAGCAGCTGACTGGGTCGGTAGGTTTAATAGTCCCTGATTTCTTTTTTTCCCCATAGATTTGTCTTTTTTTTTTTTTTTTTAATTGTGCATTTCAAGGATCCATGTCTTGTGGCAATGAGTTCCACAGCTAACCTGCACAGTGTTAAGAAACCTCTCCCATCTGCCTACTGATTAAGTATAAAGCCCCACCATTTCCATGTTTTAGAGAAATGCCAATAAACTGCCTAGTAATTTCCTTCATGCTTTTTATGATTTGATCTTAAATTATAGATTATGACTTAGATGATTTTTTCTACTTAAAGATTTTTGAGCAATATGCAAGTGGATTTGTTGGCTTAGTGCATTGCAGAAAGATGGCGGTACAAGAAAAAAGTTATATTTTTCAGAAAGAGCAGACAGGTCCTCTAGTGTCTTCTCACAAATTCTGGAATGTTCCTGAGGCAGTGGTGGATTCCTGATACACTCTGGAATGGATCAATTGCAAGTAAATACATATATGGTTTGGGGCAGGAAAGTGGAAAATGTTAATTATGTTGGAAATAATTGATGAGAAATGATTGTGTGGGAGAGAAAACCAGGTTGTTAATGTGTTAGTGTATGTGTTTACAGATTGATTGGGAATCAATGGAACTTTAAAGGGCTCAATCCATTCCAATGCCTCAGACATTGAAAGGGAATAAACTGTAATCCCCTCACTTACTTGCATTTTGTTGTTGTAAAAAATAATACCAAGAGACTGAAAATTAGGTTTTTCAGCATGAGAAAGTGAAAATATTTCAAACAGCTTTTTCTTTAATAGACTTATTTTCATTCAAAACTTTTTGTTAAAATTATTCTGGTCACTCCCAGTAATGGCAGAAATGTGAGTATCTGTTGCAGAATTGCTCATGCTCAGCTGTGTCATTGGGTAGAAATTACTTTAATCTGTACAGGTTGACAAGTTTACAAAAACTGCTTTAGACACCGAACTGGGGAATATAGCCCCCAACTGGAACCTCACATTACACTATCTCCAAATAAAATACTGTTTGAGTAGTCTGGAAGTTTATCACTTGGTTATTTACCTCTGTGACTATTGCTTTAAGAGACAAAATTTATATGTCAAATCTTGGGAACGTGCATTTATTCAGAATACAAACTGTTCTGTTTTAATATGGAAATGAGAACCTATGAATTAGAAAGTCATAAATTTGTGTCTCTTTCCTGTGTCACATATACTAAAATTATTAATTTACTGTGCTCAGTTACGCAGTATTATTATTTTGTATATTGATATTAAGAATAATCTGAGGTCTGATTACACTCCTGTCTGCTGGTATCTATTCATTGATTTGAATGGAAGTTGGTTTGGACTCCAAAACCTGTGAATCCTGCTATCTGAGAAGAATGTTTACTCTGTTTTCCTTTTACTCAACTAGGAAGGAATGCATGCATGAATATTCACTTTCCTCTTCTAACTCCCTCTACGTAATGCAATAGTTTTTTTCAACATCCCCTCTCTCCCCCCACCAATAACTTCAGAAACATCTGCGTGATTCTTGAGCACAAAAATATTGACTTGAGGAAGGCCAGTGTAGTTACCTTTTAATTTAACTTTAAATGCCTGATCTGTACAGTAGAGCCTGCCTGCCTATTATGTCAGGATCCCAGGTTCGAGGGAGTCTGAAGAGGTAGGTACCTCTTGGAGAAATAGCCTAGGCGAATCTGTTGGTCTATCTGGCTATCAGGTTTGTTTGCAAAAAGGAAGTGGGTGCCATGGTGTTCCTTTGTGATCCTTCTGCAGCAATAATCCATGTGGGAGGACTTTAGAGTCAGCATCTGTCCCATGTCCCTGCTGCTGAGTTAACAGGCTCTAATCAATAACTCAGAAGGTGCTTATGAAGATGCCTCCAGGTGAGCAGCTCAGGCAGGAAGAGTCTGAGAACAATGAGGTCAGTTACCTTTTGAGTCTATTCTGATTTTAGCTAGCTCTTTGGTTTTGGCCCTCATCCCAGGCTCTGCCTCTGTGCAGTGTGTAGCCAATGATCTGAACAACTCACGGTGCTGTGCAATGTAAGAACTGATAATGAGTTAATGAGATCTTGGTGTCTTATCTCAAGTATTCTGTATACTTGTTCGCTGAATAGGGTGAATCTATGTCCTGTCACTCCTGTGGCTTGTGAAGAACTGACCTGGAAAGACCCGTTAATCTTTATGGTGTGGAAAGATCTGATTCCCTACATCCCAGTGAACAGGTGTATAAAAAATGGAAAGGACATAGGTGAAAAATCAAATGCTCTCCTAAAAGATAAATAAAGGCCTTGTAGGAATAAGAGCTCTAAACAGTACTCATTTGCATAAACTGCAAATTCCGTAGAACTCTAATCCTGTCTGCCAGTTAGTCATCTAGTTTGTGTGGATCCGTGGAATGTAGTTATTGGCAGTTCTCAAAACAAGCTACCCTGTTCTTGCCTGAGTGTTTCACAATATAAGAGGCATGTTGAAGCCTGTCTCTGTTCCTTTGCACTACAGCCAGTTACTGCATTTAATTATTCTTTGCCTACATCTCTCCTCACCATTTGATCATTTTTTCTAGTGAGTGCCTTTGTAAACAACAGGCTGATACCATGCAGTGGAAAACTGGCACTGACATCAGTGGCATTCATTGCTTTTCAGCCTGCCCAGCCCTGAGAGCCCTCTTAAAAAATTAAGATTTGACCTTAAGGTACTGAGTGCTCTCAGCTCTAGCTGGATTCAGGAGTGTGTCAGGCCTTTCCCAACAAATATGCCTGCATGTGAGAATATTGGGAAGCTTTAAATGTACATTAAAAAAGATAAAACTTCTCAAGAAGGAACAAAGCTATTTCCTCTGCAAGCTCCTGTCTTGCACAGGTCTGCAACCAGTTACAGCTCCTGAGGCATTGCAGGAGGAGCCTACAATGAACCACATTGTAAAGAGGCTGTGGGAGGATGGCTGGATGGGGTAAGGCAAATGCCAGGTACTGGATAGGCAGTGCTAGCCAACCCTTTCGGGTTATTGTTTTGTTGAAAATCCAATTCTATGTCCTTTCCAAATGTCAGGTAAGAAAGTTCCCATTTCAGTTCTCAAGTTGTCTCAAGGAGTCTTGCAGCAGTTTTGAAAATAAAGGGCTGAATTTAACTCACCTATTTTAAAATAAAAAGTAGAAAAAAAAGAGGATCTTCTGCACAAATTTTGTGTGTCTGTGGACATAGTATTCCAAATAGTTTGGCCTTGTGTTTTAGTTTTTTTTGGTGAGCCCAATGTTATTCAAACCTGGGAATTTTATTATACAGTTTTTAGAATAAATCAGCAAATGTCACCTCCAACCTATCTTCCTGTAGTAAACAGATTTGGCCACGAGGACAAGATTGGTCCTAACAGATGGAGACTATTGATGCTCCACAAAGATGTGTTGGGATTGTCACTAGACACTGGAGGACAAGAGCAGCTGCCTTCCTTGGAGACCCCAAGCCTGCAGCCTTTGAGGTATTCCTCTCGCTGCCAAATGAGAACCCTAACGCAGATCTCCTTCCTTGCTCAAAAACCAGAATTGAACTCTGGTTTCTTGCTCTCTGTAACTTTAAGTTTCTGTGTATAAAAGACTAGGCTTCACGTCCTGATCAGAAGGTGAGATTTTAGTAAAATGAGTCTTTTTTCACGACAAGAAAGCTTGCTGCTTCTTCCCTGAAACAGCCCGTTGTTATGGCTGGGGACAGCAGGATGGGTTAATCGTGGCCCCATTTCCTGAGGTCTCCTGCAGTCATGATTTGTGAATGCCTGAGAATACCCCTGCTGAATTCTAATTGTTTGTGGCAGTCGGCACATGATTTCAAGTGTTTGGTCACAGCAGTGTTCGTTTTCTGCTCTTTTAATCTTTGATGGATGTTGCGCCTGGCTTCACTGATGTGGTTCACGACACAGTAGGCAGTGATTTCCTATAAGATGTTTTGTCTCAACTACAGAGGTGTGGACTCCCTATATGATGGCCAATATTTATTAATGACATCCCAAGGTTTCTAAAGAGAAAGCTCTGCCGTAGACCATTAGAATGTAATCTATTCCAAAATGTCAGATGCAGTTAAGCAAGAGCTGACTCGATTGCACTGAGACTTTCCTCGTTAGTTCAAACTCTGATTAGAAGACTGATTAAAGGCATTCTCTTTGTAAAGGTTCACTCTTTATCTCTGCAGATATCATTACTATATAAGACAGGATAAAGCTAGCTAAGGCTCACACAAATGCTGGATGGAGCTGAAAAATATTTGTGGATGTGTGCACAGTTATTCATGCCCATACAAATGCACATGCATGTTTTTTTAAATGCCCTTAATTAGTAACACGAAAAATGTTAATTTCTAAATGTGGATAGCGTTGGATTTTGTTGCACCTTTCAGCCTATTCATCTGGTGTTATTAGGTCAAGTTTTCATATCGTATGTAAAGCAGTAGGATTAAGATTTTAACAGCAATTTGGGGGTTGCTGGGATACGAAGTATTTTGTTCGAAATACTTGGTATCTGAGATCATTATGACAAGCCAAATTGCTTCCTGTGCTTTAAATGTTGCTCTTGCTGTTCAGTCTGAACTACACAACGGCAATACTGCTGAAATATCCTAGGCTCTTCCTAATGTTTTACCTGCAAATAGTATTAAGCTTTGGCATATCCCTTTAAATTTCTCATGGTGTTCATGTTTGTATATAAGCCCTTAGAAGAAAGGACTGTTGTTGATTCATTATGTGTTTGTGTGGTGCTTACCACAATATGGGTGATGCATTTGTATATTTCTGTAACCTAGATAATGAGCTGGTATTATCAAGAAATAAAAACATCCAGAAGGCAAATGAAAAAGCTTCCAAATGATTTTTCAAGATGAAGTTCCTAAAAAAATGGGGTTTTCAATTCTTCAGGATTTTGTAGTTTGCTGCCTTGTGCATGAATCATTTTACAAACACCTTGTAGGCTAATGAGAAATAAGCCAAAAGATAAAGAGCTTTAAGAAATTGTATGGAAGTCAGCGTTCTCGTATAAGGGATTTGATTGTTGTTTCCATTCTGGTCAGATTAATAATAACTCAGCCATGCTGCTGCTGCTTGATGACTTGAGTATGCATGTTAGTATGTGAAAGAGAACATAAATATTAAGTGGTCATATTGGTCCAGTTACCACTGAACAGATAGTTTGTTTAATTATTGACAATCTTTAGCAGGGAGGCTATGCTCTGAAGGGTGATAAGCATTAGTATCCTGCTTCTGAAGTTAGCTTGTGGACCTTGGGGGAGTGTTGATCCTTTATGTGCCAAAGTCAATCTTAATCTTGTTCAACAATAAAAAAAAATCTAGCTGTTCCACTGCAAATACTGTATGGGGTGTACCTTGTTTTATAGCTGACGGGCTAGACATCTTGATTTTGCTTTTTCATAAGTGCCTCTTGCAGAAGTAAATGAAGTTGCTCTTCGGAGTTGATGAATTCTGGAAAACTTTTTGGGCTGATACTTTTTGATGTAGGGTTACAAGGACTGACAAAGATGGCAGCAGGGCTTCTTCTAGTGAGGTGTTACAGTAACAGCGTATCACAGTATTAGGACAAAGCCAGATCTTTCTACTACAGAGTTGTCTGCTGGCTAACTTCTAATTGGCTTTGCCAGTTTTATCACAGATTCGCTGCTTCTTCGCAGATTGCTTGCAAAAGTGATGCAGTTTGCCAAAGACTCTCTTTTCTCTGTATTTCAGTGATGGCGGCAATTTAGTTAAACCCAAGTTTTCTGAATCCCAACCCAGTATTTTTTATGCCCTGCTCTGTGTGACTTTCAATAAATCAAGTAACTTAAGCGAATGTATAAAAGAGGAAGAAAATTTCTCAGTTCTCCACCCATACAGTCCTATACACATATACCACATACGCATACAGAGGCAGGCACACAGCGTGCAAATGCTGTGTGCCATTTTCCTCTTCCAGAATTTTGAGATTGTAGTTACTCTTCTCGAATGAAACAGAATAAATAATAGCATGGATAGATAGCTGACCAAGCAAGGGAAAGCCTTAAGGGCTGTGACCACAGACCTGGAGGGAAATAGTTGTGTTGTAATTTCTTTCCCAGTTAAAAGTTGAAGTCCTCCTTCCAGTGCTGTTTTTCAGGAGACATGTCCTCTGTGCAGCCAGAGTTTTTTCAGAACATCTACAGCTGTTGATGACTAGCTGGGCTTGAGTGTGTTTCTGGACATCAGGTCTGTCAGCCTCAGCCTGGTGGTAGATGTGTCAGCTGGATCCCGCAGAGCTTCCGCTAGTGGCAGTCTCTGCAAGGCAGTATCTTTGCTTTTTCCTCCATGCCCTTCCAGGCCCTCAGGGTGCACTTCCAAAATGTCAACCTATGCCCCATTTAAATCTTAAGACCAACCTACTGCAGTGTTATCTCCAGAAAGTAACTGCAGAGAGGCTCTAACAAACAAGAAAATGCTGACCATCTCAAATCACTGTGAAACACCCTTAGCTCTACTCTGCTGCTTTACCTCAATGCAGGAATAAGAAATCACAGGTCTAGTTAAGTTCATCCCTTTACCTGATCTCCAAGGTTGGTTGATTTCTGAGGGATAATACCTTCACAGTTTGCAAACACCTGAGTGAAGTGCTATAATGTCAGTATAGAATCTCCCTAGTCCCTCCCCCGAAGAATAAAGGATTTAGTCAGGACATTAAGGCATTGCCAAAGTCCTCAGCTGCCCCAGCTCACCAGAGTTAGACTGCTAGGTGGCAGAAAAGTAAGTTGTGCTGGGGATGGTTAAACCATTTAATTCTGGGATTAAGGAGTTACAAAGGTAGCATTAAGTTGCATTTGTGCATGATCCTTCCCATGACATAAGAAACTGGACACAGCTCACCATCAGGCCTGCTGTAGTACTTACAGGCTATATAGTCTCTTATCAACCCGTGTCAGTGCCCTCATGCTGGTGGATACCCACTTCATCAAGCAGAGTACAGATGAAGAGAAAATATTTTGTCTTTGTTATCTCCTGTAGAGACTATTGGTACAGACTGTTGTCAAATCTTTGTCTCTGGCTTTTAATGTGGAGACAAAGTCATAGGAAAACAAAATTAACAACTACTAGGAAATGACTGGAAGGAAAACCAACCCATGGTTGTCTTTTAAACTGTTTGGTCAGCTCTGACTTGTCTCTCAATGTAAAACAAGTAGTATTTAAGCATTTGTAGGAGTATGAAAATATATGATGCTGGATGTGGATCCTTGTTACTTGATGTGCATCTTGATTTATTAATATCCTGTGTCATCAGGAACGTCACACAGCAATGACTTGCTTAATTACAGAATTTACTGTCATAGACATCTGTGAATGTATCAGCGGGTATATACATATAGCACAAATCAAGATGTAGGATGTTGGAAGAAAAAATCTTGCCTCAAGTTTGGGATGAGCTCATTATATCACTAATGGTGGAGCCAAGAATGAGTTCAGCAAAATCTTCCCAGACAAAAGTCAGTAGCAGCTCTACAATATCTCATACCATCAGAGATTAATGGATAATTCTCCTCCTCTTAAAAAGCGTCATTATGCTTTTTACCTTTTTTTTATGCAGAGTTGCTGCATTGCAGAAAAAAAAATCATGTCATTGGCAAGGGTGTAGCTTATTAGTTTTAATAGCAATGAGTTATGCAGAATACAAAACGCTATTATGTAATCACTTTGGTTATTATACCATGACTTGAGAAATATGGGAGCCAGTGCAATGATGAATATCATATAGGATGGCTGACACATCCCAATCCAAGGAAAAAACATCCGTACTCCTCACTAGTTAGCATGAAAACTTCCACTTGAATGAAAGTAGAGAAGCTTTCTTCCTTGTCAGGGTTTGTAGACATGAACTGGCTCCGTTGATGCTGATTGCAAAATTCCAGTAAAGAGCCAAAATCCGGCTCTACATGGACTTCAAAGAAAGCAACTCTCCATATGTCAAGGTGTTTGAGAAATAAGTCAGCCTTTGTGAAGGCACAGAGACTAGGTTGGCACCATTTAAAACCTCAGCACGGGTACAGGTTTAATCATGACAAATTGACTATAGCTGGTATCTTTCAAAGGAAAGAGGAGAAGATGATACTAAAGAATATGTTTGAATATCAGGTTGATTTTATTAGGAGCTTGCTAACAGGCACCATCAGTGAACAGCAGTAGTCATTTTGAGGTTTCATGGTGTCACTGGGTAGTTGACATCTAGAGGAACAGGAGCCAGAAGCCTCATGTAATCTGTGGCTTCTTACCTGTTCTCCTCTGTATGCCAAGGTGTTGTTGTCGAGTCCTGGAGGGTGTGTAGGTCCAGCTGTAGTTTTCTTCTATGCCTGTAGCCCTGCAGGCCCATTTGCCTATCTCCCTTTTTCCATGAAGGCTCAGAGTACAGAATCAGTGTCCCCATTTTTGTAATGTCCATTTCTGGAAGGGACAGACCCAAGCAGTCCTTCATGATGTGCTTTGCATTTGAAGTCTTGCTAAAATGGGAGTAACTTTCATGAGATTTTCAGTTGAAATAATCCTGAAACAAAGAAGGGATGAAGTAGCATAGACATTGGAGAGGAAAAAGCAAAACAAAACTTTTAATCAATTTGGAGTTTGTCAATTTGTGGCTTATTAACTACACGGGAAATTATTCTTTCCTTACATGCTTTCTCCATTGTAGCTTTATCTGCTGTCATTAGCAAATCTATCAAATGAAACTCCTGTCTGTGCCTAAGAATTTCTGTGCAGCACAGCTAGGACCTGGTGTTCTCCAACAGACCAGCTACAGCAGAAAGTACTGAACGTGAGAGTTCAGGCTGTGAATTAGTCATCAAGATTTTGCCCACTTTTAATCTGGCAGCGTGATACATTACTTCAGTGGAGACTTTCATTGGCTTCTTCTCAACTGCAAGAGGGTTTCATTGCTTAGGTCCAGACAAGTCTTGCCCTAGGCAAAGATGTGATAAGCATTTGCCCAGGGCAGCAGATGCATTGGGCAGTGACTGTGAGCAGTGACTGTAAGCATGCTGCGTACTTTGCCTAAAACCAGACCTATGGAAAGCCAGGCTGCTGCTGCTGCTGCTGCTCCCACCACCAGGATGGAGTCTCATCTGACGGTGGCTATTGTGGCTTTTTTCCTCTTATCCTAGTGACAGCAGGAGCGGCAAGACTACGTCTGCAGAGCTTTCTCTTTCTTCTCTTCCCAGTTCTTCCCAATGCATCTCCTCTTCCTGCAGCCACAGCAGCCCTCAGGACTGGGAGCAATCTGTTTTGCCTGCAGTGCTGAGGAGCAGGTGGAACAATTCTGAGCCCAGCGTTCTGGATTTACAGATTTACAAAGAATGGCCAATTTGAAGCCTTTCAGGGATACTTCACAGTTTTTACCTGTGGTCCAGTGTGTCTGATTGGCTATGGAATGCACAAGTTGAAACAAATGTATTTTAAAATACCACTGACTGGATCTGAAAAGTGCCCTAACTATGGGAAGAACTGCAAGAACAGTACCGAACACATAACACACTTGGAAGTGTTCTACATGCAAGCAGTATGTGTAGTATATTGCTAAGAAATGTGACCAAGATGTCTGTTAATAAGCATGCATGCTAGAGCCATCTTTGCACCTGTATTCAATATGGTTTGTATCACGCTGGTTCCTCAACACTGTGGGTCAAAGTTTGGGGTACTGGTGTTGGTTCATTGTGTCTCATCCATGACCACTATTACTGTGAAACACGTTCTCTTTTCATGATTGAGAACTTAATGAATTTGATATGTAATAGTATGGTGATTGAATGTCTTAGGAATAAAAAACTATTGTAGCTTGCTATTTCTCTCAGTTTAAAATGTTTTCCCCTTTGCCTTTTCTCTTTGCATAATTGCTCTCTCTTTAGAAAAGGGTGTGTACCATGAATAGAAACATGGCTACAGCCTCAGGTGGGATAGGTAGTTGCTACACTAGAGAGATAGGAACTGTGTTATTGTAACATTTGAATCAGTCCGCACTTCTTTTATGCTGTATCCTCTGTGAATACAAAAATCTGGCCCCTCCTGGCTCAAGAAATTTCTCTCTTCCTTACATGAGCCTTTAGCCATCAGCAGCAGAGAGATTAATTACATGATGAAGAGGGAGTTGCAGTAAAATGGTCTTAATATGGGGACTGTAAAAAACCAGAGGGTTCCCTCAGAAACATGCTTTGTTGTAGGAAAGGCAGCAACAAACAAAATCTCCGACAGATTGTGCTATCTTAGCTGTGAGAGTCCATCCCAGCCTGAGATGCATCCCCATGCACTCAGAGGTTGGAGAGATGGCTGCCCTAGGGAAGGTACTGATAAAATAGAGACTTCGAGGCTGTTGTGCATTGGTATTGCCTTGAATGAGGCGGCCCAAGAAGGGCTCTGGTGGATCAGTTGTCCCAGGCCCCTGGGAGAAAACTGTGATACAAGCATACAACATTTCTCTAGGGGAACTCTCTAGTACCTTGAATGCAGCGAATAAGGCAGGGGATTCCAAATTATTCTCATAATTGGAGTGCTCACATACTTTCTTCGATGTAAAGTTAGAGTGTCATATTCTGGCTCCCAATGACCAAAAGTTACATTTTAGAAGAGCTGTTCTGATAGCAATGCTTAGCAGGGTGAACAGTCACGATTATTGTGAGAGGTAGAGCAGAGATTCACAATCTGCTTCAAGGCAGGATGAAAAATACACAAAGCTGATACTTTCTTCCTAGTCCCTCTGGCTCTAGTAGAACTGCGGTGCTGAAGCTGGGAGGGAAGTTTGCCATAAATTTTGATCTGCATCCTACTGGCTTCTTCAGTTTTTCTGTGTACCTGGATCAAAAGATGAGTATTTCAGAAATAATTCTGAAGACACAGTGAGTCAGGTTAGGGTTGCTGCAGTGTGTTTTCAGTGTGAAGTCACAGGAAAATGCTCTGTCTGTGGCTCTAATGCATTCAGTTTTTATGGCAACTCTGAAGTGCATCGTATAAATAAGTCTCTTTTTTAGCCGCTATGAAATTGATGGAATGCCTTATTCAAAGAAAGTATTCTTTTAAATCACTGTAACATATGTAGATTCAAAAAAATAAACAAGTCCTAGAACTAGCAGGTTTACCCATTCATCTGACATCTAGCGACAGAGACAATGATTTTCCCTTTAAAATCTATTTTTTTTGTGTGCATTTTGCCTTCCCAAACAATAATTTTGATAAGATGTTCCAGTTTTAGCTACAGCAGATATCAATCTCTCTCACTATATTATGCCACTGGTTACCACATTTTGATTTTCACTACAGAGAAGATACTGTAAGATAATTTGTCGTTCTGTTATTTCAACACAAGTTAACATTCTGAAATTGAAAATATCTAATCTCTGAGAGCTACTATGGAGAATTTTCTAACAGCAGATCACCTCTGGTTCCTAAGGCCCTTCCAGTTTCTCCTGGTCTTTTTTTCATCACCTCCCCAGTGCTACATCTTAGCAGGGAGAGATTAGGCATTGAGCCTGAGTGCTCAGACAGACTCTTTGCTCAGAAATACACTAATTCATAATTCTGTGTCTTGCTAGCACACAACTCCAAATAGCAGAAAAGCCAGACTAGCATCCTGGGTTTTCGAAAAGTGTGATGCTGTTGGTTACTTTCCCCCCTCCTGTCTGTCCTGTGCACTTCTTGTTCTCTCTGTTCTGGTTTTAACATCTTAGGATCTGTGAGCCACCACCATCACCCTCCTCATTGTGATCAGAGGTTGTTTCTCCATTGCTATGTTATTAAACAGAATGTGGGATCCTCATATCAGCTAGGGAGAATACAAGCAAGCACAGAAATACTCCAAAGGTGGGAGTCAGGGAATGCCCTGCAGTAAATCCCCCAATGTGACCAAATAACATCATTCTTCCCAAGCTGCTTTATTGTATTTTCCTTATGACACCCTCCAAATTTCATTATGAGCTGAGAATGGAGAAAAACAGAGCTGGGAGAGACCAATTTTGAGGATTGTTTTGTAGAACATTTATCCTCTTTGAGTTTGTGTAGGTCTTTAATGACTGAATGCCTTTTCCTCTGATTGTTAACTGTTTTCTTGCAGAAATTTAGCTTAGGAACATTTCAAAATTCCTAGGTAATTGCAAAGGTAAGAGTCCCAGAGTCCCTGTTATGTTCCTGACCCTTGTGATGGACTTCCTGTTCTTTATCCCCCACACCAGCACTGGCACGGCAGAACATGTTGAGATATTTACTTCTTCAGTGCTCAAGTGTGTGATTCTTTGCCATTTTTGTACTTCATTCAAAGGATCATGTTTCTCTTTCTTTAATTTTCTCACTAAGCTACTCAACTTGCTTTGAGAATTTTTAGTAGGAACAAGAGGGGTGGGTGCTGTTGCACAGTGCAATCATGCTCTGCTTTCGGAAGTGGGATGTGAACACACTGAGCAGCGCTTCTGCCTGGCCTTGAAACCAGGAAAGTCTGTCAACTGCGCTTCAGCATCCTCTTGTGGAAGTGCCCCCTGCTGCCATGTACAAAGACTTACAGCAGATTACAACACTGCAACTTTTAACTGTATTTCGTACGGTGTCTTTCATTCTACATGTGCTCAAAGTGCTTTACAATATACAAACAGCAATAGAAAATGTACAAAACAAATATGTCTTCAAACGGAGGAGCTGCTTTCTTCAGGTGGCAAAAATGACACTTTTCCACAACAGAATAGCAATAGAAATGAGCCTGTACTGGCAGAGGCATTCTAAATTCTCCCTAGCTTAAGATAACTTAATTCTAAGCATGATTGTTCTTCATGACTTTATAACGAGTTGAACCAAACATAAATTAAGAAAATAGAGACTTAGGTGGGTATATCAATCTAAATTTACTCCCAAAGCCTGTTGTTGATTCTCTGCTTTGCATTTCTTTAGCAATTTTTCTCCAGCACCCTATCGCATAGTTTTTAAGCAGTGCTTAATTACATTTTGTTAATGTTGTGGGAAGGGACTGTATTGGTAATTGCTTTTTATGATTGTCAGTTGTATTTGTGAGTAGTTAGTTTATGTCATAAAAAGAGATATATTTGAAAACTAAAAATTCAGCACTTTTGAGTGCTACATCTGATCTGTTTTAAATGCCATTAAAATAAATGTGTGTAGATTCAGAACAATGTATTATTGAAATAAACTGTCCATTCTTGTAGCTATGAATAACATGCATTTTCAGTGAGTATCAGAGTATATCTCATTGAGACAGTGATTGTGATGAGAGGTTTGTTTGGGAAAAAGTAATGAGTTTACTCAAAGTAGGACCCGATGCTCATCTGAATGAAGTCGGGCTTAAGAGCAAAGGAGGAAAAAATTTGAACAAGGAAAACAGAGGTAGGGTCTGAGGAAGGAAACGGAAAATATTGCCAGTGCCAAGGAGAGGATGAGGGCATTGGGAGCTCTGCGTATGCTGGGCATGGAGAAAAAGAAGAAGAAGGACTGAAGGACGAGTGGGCAGTAGCGGGGAGTAAGGATGGACTTGTTGCAGAGACTGGTCAGAGGGCTGGTGGCTCTAGACTGGCTACAGAGTCTGAGTAGAACACAGGGATTCTGTGCCATGTTTGGGGTCTGAGTACAGTTGCTCAGCGCAGCATTCAGCTCCCTCAGTCCATTAAACTCTCATTTCTTCCTTCTGTGTTGGGAAAGAAACTGTGTATGTTCCACTTACTGCAAAAAATGATGTATCAGAGTCCTATAGGTCACTGTCACTTCTGTCCTGGAGCAGGTATAATCTTTGCACTGAGGCTTGGATCCTCAGTGTGGGCAGAACATGCAGTTATGTCAGCTGAGACATAATGTCTCGATGCATATGGGAAAGAGGAAAATACATTTTGAAAATGCTATAATTACATCTTGCACTTCACATCTTGAAGTCTCCAGTTTGTAAATTCAGTTAAGTTCCTGTAACATGGCAGCATGAGTGTGTGCGTGTGAGCATAAGTGTAAGGAATACATATGTTTTAGGGTGATTATCTTTGGTGAGGAGAGAGACAGCAATAGCCAGTGTTAAATATCACTCTTCAACATGGTAACTTTAGTACATCTGCACCTCTTTGTGGTGCAGAGATTGGATTATTAGCCTCTGTAACAGTACCATCTTGCACTGCAGTTCTGTTTGCTCTTGCAAACTGAGCAGGATCACATCTGCATAGGATCTTTGATGGGGGCTCTGCAGAGGTCACTGACCTGCTGTGGAACCATGTTTGTTCAGTAAGCAGTGCTTTCACATTGGTGCCCCACTAAGCCAGCACACCACAATGGCTTCCTTTGCCACCATGCAGTGTTTAGCTGTGTGTGTAAGTTTTAGGCTCAAAATACAAAGTGCAGACGCTGACTGGTTTTGATCGCTAGAAATTTTGTATGGAACTAGTTAGAAAACTGGGCTGTTAGCCCTTATATATTGCCAGAGTTGTTTAGATAACTCTGCTCTGCTTAGAAATCTCTTCAGTTCTTATCACTTATTCAGTGCTAACCTAAGCCGAGCTGCAGTGTTGTTTTTCCCTGTTTTATGTGTTATGCAAGAACTTTTGTAAAGAAGCAGTTGTGTCCTGCTTGAGACAGGGGCTCTGCAGTGGGAACAACAGCAGTAAGCCTGGCACGTGTTGTATCTGCAGATTAAACCCGGAAGTTAATTTGTAAGCAGCCAGGCAGCCCCTCTTCACAGCAACATAGTAACTAATGAGGGGTCTCAGGGCCAAGCCCGCAGCAGAATGGACCCTCAGGTAAATCACTGCAGAATCCAGGGAGAGAAAAATACTCTGTATGAACACGGGATATATTTTTCATCATTGTAGTTTGATGTACGTGCGTGTGTTCTCCCAGCCCTTCAGCTGTGCACTATAGCCATGCAATAGCTGCTAGCTGGGACGCCAAGAGTGAATGGTGTCATCTTGATAGTGTGATGCTCTGCCTGTTTAGATGGCCAATGGACACACGGGAGCCCAGCTTTCCAGCATCACCAAGCTGGGTTGGAAATGGCATGGAGCTGTGTGAAGATATTAAATCAGCTTTGCACTTTACCCCCTCTTGCCAGTTCCCTAGAATAAATTTGAGGGGCCCAAGGTTTATTGTCCCTTATGTTCAGATTGTTAGGACTCACACTGGGACTTTATGGCCACTTAAGCATTATAATGGTATTGCTATGTCCTTTCCCCCCAGGCCGTCTGCACTGTGGGAGAGGCATAAAAAGGCAGCGGTACACCGGACCCCAACTCAGAGCTCACTAGACGGCTGGTATTACCACAGGATGTAAATAGGCTGGAATGGAGACTGATGGGGAGTTCAGTATAATACTGCCAGCAACATGTTACTTGCTCAACACAGTTACCAACTCTGTGGGATCAAAGCAGTTACACAGCCAGTACGGGAATGGAGGGGCTTTCACTCAGGCTATGGAGTGGGGAATGGCTTTTTATGCTTAGGAATCTGTGCTGGATTCGAACTGGAAGCCTGAAGATGAAAATGTTTGGGGCCAAGCCTTGTCCTGCAAGAACTATCCAGGCTTCCACATGTTCTGCTTCAAAAGAGAGCAGGCAGGCTCTTGTGTTCAAAAAAAGTTTTGGTTACAGCCCCTTGTTAGTTTAATTTTAGTTCTTATGAATTGACATATGGCAGGCATGATTTTTAATTAGAGCTTTAGCTGCGTTTTACTGGTAGGGTTGCAGAGCACTGTGGAATTTACACTAGGAAAAAAATGCTCTGTCGGTAGAGTACAAGGCTGTTTAGTAATCAGAGTGGAAAGTTAACTTTGAAACAAATTGGCAACTGATCAGATAAAATTCAAATCGGTAACATTTGTGTTGGAAACCAGCTCAGATCTGGGAAAAATGGAATCTAAGCTATTCTTTTCCTCTTGCAGAGGAACTGACCAGTGAACACACTGTGTGCACACCAAACTTCATTGTAACACCCCCTACAAAAACAAAATTAATACTTTTATAGGGTTATCTGAGCACTTATCGGATTCCTTTTCACATTAGTGTAAAACTAAGTGTTGCTTTGAAGAGAAATTTCCTTACATACTTTACAAAACAAACAAACGTCCTTTGCCAGTTAAAAACTAAAGGTCAAAAGTTTCCCCTGTTTGTTTTTCTTCTGAATCAACAGAGTGTTAGAGAGAAATATCAGGAGATGTTTTGCTCCTTTGCATTTGTAACAGATTCCCATCTTCCCAGTTCATTGTGTGAACTATTTCAGGTACTGAAAGAGTTAATGGTGTGTTCAGGCCTCAACCAGCAAATGCATTTAAAGCTCAGTCCAGCGCTCACATGGTTTGTATTCTTGCTCTGCTGGAGTGGTGTGTTCATGGCATCTGGTTCCCTGGCAACAGCTTTCATTGGCTCAATCAAAGCCTTTTCTTCTTAAGAAAGCTCCCACTGTGACACCCTACCACCACCACTAATCACCATCTTAACTGAGTGTTTAAGATGCAGCTGGTATGAAAAATAATGCTTGTGCATGTGAGAAGATTAAGAGGCTACCTTGCATAGTACACCTGCCCTGGAGAGTGCTCTTACTCCTTGCTGTTGGGCGTACTTGAGGTGTCTGCTTTCCCACTGGTAGAGATGAGGCACCAATATACCAAGAGTCTGCTTAGAAATAATCCTTTGTTAGGCAGAAATCCATAAACCTTTGTGTCTTGTGAATAGTCATTTCCTCTTTGCGGCTGAGATGGCGTTTGGGCCTCTGTGCTATTGACAAGGGGAAGAAGTGGGATGTCGGGAGTGTACAATAAAATCCATATTGTTGAAGCTCTCTTTCTTGACAAGGGGGAAGCAGGAAGAATTCTCCCGACATGTGAACTGGAGGACAATGTCAGCAAAGAATTCATGTTAAACTTCCTCCAGGGTTACATGTGTTGGGGTTTCTGAGAATTCAGAATTTGCATAAAAGTTGAGAAAATCTCGCCTGTGTCCCACAGAACTTGGGGTACAGAGTGATCAACAAGCTTGAGCATTCTCATGCTCAGGAATCATGCTTCCCCTGTTAGAAATGTTGCTCTCATGATGAAATGGCTGTTAGAAATGAAGTTCTGATTGACTTGGAAGCTGATAGAAATTCTTTCCTTATTTTCCTAGTCTTGGAGATTATGTTGAAGGATGCTCTGTAACCGTCAGAGGCCATTGCACTCCACAGGAATGATGCAGCTGGAGCAGAGATGTAGGTGAGGGTAAGCACAAGGAGAGACAGTGTGTGCATTGTAATCCGTGTGCTACAGTGGTTACTTGTTTACCAGACAAAGCATACAGGCCAGACAACCCCCTCCTTTGCTTATCTCTGTGCTATTGGCCAGGAGAGTGAACAGGGGTTTAAGAATGTGGGCTGAAGAGCAGACATCTTCAGCAGCGTGGCTTTAGTCATGAAATACTGTGCCAGAGAATATTACACTGATTTTGTGTCTGCTTTGGTTAGGTTTTAAGGTAAACTGCAGTCTCCTGATAGAGCTCTTTGCTGTTTCAAAACACCCCTTGTTTAAAAACAGTATGTGAACATTTGAAGCTTGGAAGAGGAGAGAAGGAAGCCTTGTCTTGTGAGACACTGTGCTGTATTTGGCATAGAGAGACTGAGGCAATAGGCGCCTGAGAAAGGAGATAGGGAGGACAGACTTGTGGTTAAGCTGCTATACTGAGACTTGGAATTTGGGTGTAGCCTCCACCTCTGTGTGGCCTTGGGAAAGTCTGGGCATAGGCAAAATAGGCATTTACCAAGGGCAGGCAAACCAGTAGTGAAGCTGTGGTGACTCCTCTGGCTGTGGCAGAGCCCAGGGGAGCTGTCTTGGTAGCTGCTGCTGCCAGAGTGAAGCACAGTAATGCCTGGCTGCCATTGCTCTTTTATCTTTTCGAAGGCAGCTGGAGCAGCAAGTGCAACTCAGCAAGGCTCAGTCCCCAGCTCTCATTCCCATCTCTGCCCTAGCTTTTCCCTGTGCCTGAAATGCTCTGGTGGTGTAACTGTGAGAGCAGAGCTACCGTGATTTGAGTCAGAGTGGTGGGACATGTAGGTCTCTAGTCAATCTCCAACACCCGTCAGTTACAGATGCCAGAGAAGAGTAGTAACAGCAAGGCTAGAATGAGTGTTCTCCAAAATTCACTCTGCAACTCAAACAATTAGTTTCTGAGCCAGCACTGGGTCTTTGTACGAATAGATTTTCTGAGACTGTATCTGGGTATTTTGTAAGCCCAGCACTAGGCTGGCACTGGCCCCTTATACTGGGACAGCAAAACTCACACAGAGGAGAAGCCCAGAGCTTGTTCTGTCTTGACTTCCATGTGTCCAATTCACCCTCAGTCCAAGTCCAGAGTCTTTGCTTGGGGTATCTTTGCTTCCTGTGTCAACACTGCTCAGGCCCAAGTATCCTGATTCCCACAGATACTGCAGTAATACAGGCAGGGGACTGGAGTGCAATAACATCACACAGGCCCAGCTATGGGACCAACAGGGTACAATAGCTGCACAATTTGCAAAGTGGGGATAATTCCTGCTTCATTCAGCATGCTCTTAAAAAGATAAATTCTAGTATATGAGAGATATTTAGTAGCTACATGGCTAAAAGCTTCCCTGAAAAGCCAATGCATGTTTTTAAATGTCAAATTTGTTTTAAAGGAAGAAATTCAAGAGCTGAAATTGGAAATCACAGCACCAAAGAATAACATTCTGAACGTGGTAAGCATGTTTTCTTCAGTCATTTGTAACCATTAATTAAATTTATTTAAACTTTTTAACAGATGTTCAGTAAAAAAGGAGACCACGGCAGGTATTAGAACTGTAAAACAATGTGTTTTGAACATTAAGTGTCTGATTTGGTAAATTTGCTTTAGAGACCGAGTGTAGGGGGTGTTGTTGCTTCCTCCTTCTCCGAGTGTTTCCAAAGACCAGGGAAGTGCATGTATGTGTGTGAGGAGCTACACTTTTTCTGCTGCACTGCCAATCTTGACCTTTTGACTAATTTATGGGCCTCAAGGCAGCCAATGAAAATGTGAATTCAGAGGGGTAATTGGTAGATTTCACTGCTCTGGTGAAACTCAGATTTGCTTTGATTTACATATGATTTCAGAAAACATTATTTATTTGTGCTGGTTTACCATGAACTCTGGAAAAAAGGAGTTTTGGGAATCACCATATATAAAGGGCCAGGGAACTTCCATTGCTTAGGGGTTTTCACGAGCTTCCGCTGGCCACACAGATGGATAGCTGAAAATATGTAAACTTGGTGAAGTGCTTAAGGAATGAGACCAGTGTGTTGTCTCAGTCCTCCCCTTCACATAAACTGAGCAGGTACTTCTGTGAAGAAATCTGAGGCCTTTCCTTTCACACAGCAAGGTATGCATTTAAATAAGATAAAAGGTTCTTGATTGCACATAGAAAGTATCTGAGTATACAGAACACACTCTTGCTATAAAGATGATGATTGAAGGGAGATGGTTTTGTTCCCTAATTCACTGGGTAAAATTATTTTAATGTAGAGTTTGTGTTATTTTATTTCCTACTTCTTAGATTATCAGAGTGCTCTCAAGAAGCTTTCCCTTCTAATCACAGTCAGTACACGTGTGCTTAATTATGTTATCACAGTGTCTAGTGGATAAAAAGCATAACTTTTTTTTTTTTTCCAAAAAGAGATCAGAGGGGTAAGCATGAGGTGCACACAACTGCAAACCTCTGAGAAAGGATGTAAATGCTGGCCCTTTGCACAGGGCTGAATTTCACCCTAAGTAAATCTAGAACAGGGTCATATAATATATTGGTCTGGAGTCACAGTAGTAGATTTATGTTATGCCAGTGGATAGGGCTATGTCTCTGGCACTGCTGCCTAACCTCTAGCAGAAGTTGTGTGGTGCGAATAAAGGCCAGAGGCCTGTTGTAAAAATGATGATTTAGATGGTTGTTTGGGACCCTAGAGAGCTGGTTGCTTTTCCTGCCTCTCTTCTGCTTTTCTTTAGAAGGTAACTCAATCTTACTCTTTAAACTAGGGATAATATTTCCTCACCTCACAGGGACATTTTGGGAATAAATGTGTTAACTAGTGCAGAGCATTCAGGGCTCTGGGCCTGAACAGCACAGAAGAAACAGCATAGAATGGAAAAGTATCATTGTTCATGCAGTGTTGCGATAGTTTGTAGGAGGTGAAGCCAGAGCCCCACGCTGAAGAGCTGAGATTAAAAAGAATACTGAAGAGCTGCTTTGTATGCAGAGCATTGTCAGTTCTGTGCCTGGAGTGAAGCAGGGCTCTTGCCAAAAAAATGAATGTGGGGGCAGTACCTGGTCAGAGACTGAAACAGTGTATTATACCATACAAGCCCGAGGCAGAAGAAGGTTACATTAGGCAACCTTTGCTTTGCTGTTTCACGATACTTGAGAGCTTTGCTTTTCAGCCTTTGATTGTTTCGTTTTAAACAACATAGTTTTTAGCATGGAACTGATGATATAGATCTTACAGTGCACCTGGAGCTTTACAGGAAAGTGTGCAGATAAAGTCTCAACCCCTTAAATCTTATAGACTGGGGCCTTTTTCTTCTCTCACAGACCTCATTAGATTAAGTAATCTAAGGAATTCTGGTTTTACAGCAGTGACCCATAATTCAGCACTGGTTTAGGCATAAATCTGCAATATGCTTCCACGGAGTTTCAAACTGCAGAAATGCCTTTTTTTTCAGTTGTTGTTTCTTTGCATACCCTCATCCTGTACCACCTTTCACCCAGCAGGGATTCTATTGCCTTTTTACTGACTGGCACCCACAATATTAGCAATGAGCAGAAACAGGATTACCAGTCCTACTTTTAAAACTGCTTATATGTGTCTTTGTAAGCTCCACGATGTCACTAGGTTGTATCCCTGTAGTGAAACAAAGTCAATTTCCTCCTCAGTCATTGGGCAAGGATTGGTGAATTAACTTTAAGCACAGAAAAAAAAACCCACCTTTTTTTTTAGGGAAGATTTTGTATTATCTAAAACCTCTTTACTTTTAGACACTCTCTGGGTGTCTGTTTTTGGGGTTTTTTTTTTTATTTTTAAAACATTTCCTTTCCAGAATATCCAGCCTGTTGTAAAGAAAACACATTTCAGTCCCAGCAACATTATTTATGAGCACATCATCAGCTTCGCACAGGAATACTTAATAAACCCACAAGCACTTCAGAACAGCTAAGCCCTGCTCGCTGCTCAGCAGTGTCTAGACAAGCCAGGAGAAGCAATAGGGCTGTAGCAGTCTAGATCACAAATGGGAGGCTGCACTGGGGAACGGACTCGGTGGCCTCTAGAACCGGACATCATGCTGGAACTTTTCCATCCAGCACTTTAGAAAACAGCAGGAATCAATGCTTTCACACTAGGAATCAATTAAAGAAACCCAAATTATTACCATTTGAATAAACAATTATTCCTTTTTCACCCTCACAGAAGCTTGTTATGATGAACTAAAAGCCAGAACTAATTAAATGATCTGATCACACAAATCGTATCAGAAGTGTTTCATCTGGTTTAATTAATTCTGGCCAGAAATCGCTGCTACTTTTAACACATGCTGAATGATTTTTTTTTTATTAATTTTTTTAACAGTTTCCATTTCTATCTGTTTCCAGTGCTGCTGGGATTCTCCCTTTCTTTAGAAAAAGTGGGAGTGTTTACAGAAGCGCTTACTGCCAGGGAGTTTGTTAACCCTAGAGACAGACAGTATGGCAAATACCTTGCAGGTCAGGAAAAAGGACATTTACACCTGCATCTAAGAGGGGGTTTTTTAGCTACAAAAGGAGACAAATAAGATAGCTCTTTAGTTTACACCCTCTTGGTTAACTCTTAAATTGCTGGTGACAAATGCTCTGATGAGAGTGCAGTGGCTATCACTAGGAAGAGGACAAGGCAGCTTTATCAACACTGTGAAGTCTTCAGTAGCCTTTTTCTCCCAGCACATGAGATGTGGACAGGTTATGTTGGTCATTGCTAGCCAGCTCGACCAAATGGCAATTCTTTGTCAAGCAGAACAGGCTTTAGCCTGATGAACCAGGCAGCATATTTTTGCACCCGGGGCTTGGGATCAAGGCTTGAGAGCATTTGGGTCCAAGCACAGGGTCCACAGCCCTGCAAACTCATCCCTGAGTCAGGAGAGTGTTTCTGAGGAACATGAGCATGTTTTGCCTGCTGTAGGACAGCTTATGTGTTTTGGCTTTTGGTAGATGATAATGGAAAAGGCTCTTCCTTATGAGATATTTTGGAAAAAAACAAACTGCAGGAATGTGCCTGTATTCAGACACCGGAGTCCTGGGTCTCTGAGACTAGAGGTTTGGATTCAAGATAGTTCCGTGATGCACCTCTTGATCTCACACTACTCTACTACAACTACTACTACTACTACTACTACTGTGTCCACACAAGGGTGGGAACAGCCCAGTGCTTATCTTTGTAGTATTCAATTTTTGTATTTATTTCTCAATTGATAATGCATTTATTGCTCAGACAAATCTTCAATTCAAGGGGTTGTAAGTGATCACAGAACAAGTCCTCACATGCTGCAGTGTGCAGGAATCGTAGTACTAAGATTTGTCCTTCAGTTGTAGTTGCAGGACAGCACTGTGCAAACTGGCTACAGAAATTTTTACGAACAGGAGGACAGAGGCTTGCTCTAGGGATTGCTGCTTTGGATGTTAAGACCAGAAAAATATGAGAATAGTATTATTTTCCATCTGACTTTCATGAGGACAAGTGACATGCTTTAAAGTTTAAAATAGCACTATTAAAGCAGTATAAAAATGTACATATTTAAGATATGTCAGTAAGATGGGACATTGTCACAGAATAATGGGTGCTAGCTGCTCGGCATTCAAAGTAGGACAAAAAAGAGGGAGACGCTAATGTGATTCTCAGTTTCCTAGGGAGCAGAGAATGAGAAATAAATAGAGAAGAGGGACAGTGCAACACTTTTGAGTATACCCCTGCCATGATAAGGAGTGTTTGAGCAGGGTTCTCTATGGCCCTGCATTTCAGAGCAGTGTTTGTGCTGTTGCACAGCTGACACTCTCTGCCATCCTATCCCCTCCAAAAAAAAGTCCTTAACTGAGACAGAAGCAAAGCTGTCTGCTAGGCTCTTATGCCTTTCCATCTTAGCAAATGTGGTCAGCCATAGGCCTTTTGAAAAGCAGGGCCTGAGAAACCTTCCCCATGCCCTCGCTGGGTTTGGCTGTACTGCCGGGGATCGTGCAGGTCAGCTGTGAGAGCTGCCTTTCTCCAGCTGGCAGAGCTGGAGCACTTGGCTGCTTTGTGGCTGTGACACAAGGAAACTGCTGAGCTTTGACATGAGAAAGGCCTTGTCTTTTTGGGAGGTGGCTTGCCTCTCTCCCTGCCTCCTCTGTTCGTGTATGTGGTTCACTACTGTGTCCCCTTTCGGTGTTGACTTTGTAAATTGTGGTAATACCAGGGCCTAGAGCTCTTCCTCCCCAGGGGAATTACCAGAAGCGCACAAAGGTGCTGTAGGATGGTCTGTGGGCTCAGTGCTGGGGATGGAGGGAGTATTCCCACGACGGTCTGTGAGGACAGGGGTTGTGAATTGAGTAAGTGCAAGTCCTGAGGAGGAACTGTCTCCCGGGAAATGTTGCTGTTGACACTCCCCCTGTCCTCAGTCCCTGCAGCTTCCATACGGACCAGTTTTGCCTTGCAAAAAAGAAGGCTTCAGACTCTGTCCTGTGGTCATGTGCCCTATTCCCCAAATGTTTGCACTCTGCCTTTGAGATAGCACAGGCTCTGTATGCTATGGCCATATTGGGGCATCACTCCAACAGCACAGTTAAGGTTGCGTTTGCTCATACCTTAACTCTTTATGTACTGGTTTCTAAGGGAATAGCTAGGACTGACATTCTAGAAAGGCACTACATGCTACTGGCAGCCTTTGTGAATATCTTTGTCAGCAAACTTCATACTCTTGAAAATTTATGGGAGGAGTATAATTTGTTGAGCATTCACACTGATGACAGCAATTTATAAGACAGAAATTCCGTGGCCCTGAAGATGCTACTGGAGCAATGTATGACTAAGTGTTCCTTCACAGCCTAGGCACTTCACCACCCTTAACGGGTGACAGAGGCAGTACTTTGCTATGAATATTCTGTTGAAAAGGCAGTGTGAGGAATTCCAGAGCAACACCTGCCTGGACTGGGGCAGGCAGTCACACCTTCACCTTGCATGGACTCTGGAATGGGTGTCTACCAGCCAGCCCAGTCCACAAGCCAGGCCCTTGCACTAGCTAGCAGGCAGGGCCAGTTAGCATGAGCATGGGGCTGGCAGGCACAGAAGCATGGCTTCACACCAAAGTTTTCTTTTTGGTCAGCCTGAAGCACAAGAAAAGCAAATGTACATGTAGCTGTAGCTGTGTCCGTGTGCCTCTTGCATGTCAGTCTCAAATGTTTTTATTGCTTTCTCTACTCTCGACAAACGCTTTTCCCTATATGCCATTCTTAATCTCATTAAGAAAAATGTTCCGTTTGCTGCCTTGTGTCCCTTATTACCAGTCTACATGGTGCAAGTGAAGTGGGTTAGACTTTTTCAGTGATATGGGGCAAGCTGTAGGTAAAACTGACTCCTGTGTCTCTCTTAAACTCCCTGTGGTTCCAAAGCCAAGCTATCTGCCTTCACCTGTCATCTTAGCCTTGGTTCAACCCTTAGTCTCCTTCTTAATTCCAGCTGAACCTTATCAAGTTGCATGATGTTTTTCAGTCTTTATGGGTGTGTTTCAAATTCAAATTTGGAATTGCTTCATGTAAAAAGCATTTCAACAAAACATTCAGACATTTCCCCCTTTGTCTTCTTCTTCAATTGAAGCAGTTCAGAGTTAACTGGAAAATTGTTTTGCTTAATTCAAATCCATATTTTTGGGGTGCGTGGGGTAGTAGAGCACTTCTTCCTTGCTCTGCTGCTGAATTATTTAATCACTTCAGTAGTGATATTTTAATGAAATACCCAGGTAATTATTTTGGTTTGGGTTTAGTTTTTTTATTTCATTGCACATAAATATTTTCCTTTTATGAACAAGATAGTTTCCTCAGTGTCTGGTTTTCATTTTTAGGGAATAGTCAGCCAACTAACAATCTTACTGGCCAGCACTGATTCTGCTCAGCTGGAGATGTTTTTGCAGTATGTGCTATCACACAGACCCCACATGGCAACACTTTGTACAACAACCAAAAAAAGACAGGGAGAAGAGGGCATGTGACAGTAAATCCCATCATCTGAAGAGTCCCCAGAGACTCTTCAGAGAAGGGAACATTCCTTATGCATGTTACACAAAAGCCCAAAAGGTGATGAGTGACACTTCCCACTTTCATTTCTTTGGGAAGATTTGGTGTCATCACATATGTCTCTACTTTGCCACTAGTGTTTGACTATTTCCCCATAGAAAGTAAAGTGCCAGCTCACTCTTTGCTATTCTCTGTCTCTTAATGATCAATTATTTTTAATTGGAACCTCTTGCATTGTGCCCAATCTTAAGAGGTCCCCATCAAGATCAGGGCTCCAACAAGATGGGAACAGTACCAACACATATGTGGGGACAATAGAGACTTTTTTTTTGTCCCAGAGAGCGTGATCCTATTTAGAGAAGGGCAGAAAAATAAATGGAGGTAAGGATGATTGAAAGAATTTGCAGACCATGGGCAAATTTGGGAAAAGTATGACTGTCTCCTGGCTTCTAGTCTGGTGCCCTGTCTGCTGGCACACACTGCTTCTCATTTACTAATGAAAGTGTCATTGTATGTGCAGAATTACATTTAAGGATAAATAAAATAGGCTGGTATTGCTACAAAGAACTTTATCAGCTAAATAAGATGCAGCCAGGGATGATGCTGAGAGGTGGACATTGTGAAAATAACAGTTCTTGTGACACAGTTTTCCATCAGCTTATTTTTATATATCTAACTTGTTATTACATCTTCAATGTCTGTTTTCAAGTAATGTATTGTCTGAGTGCTATAGTGAAATGCTGACCAAAGGACACTTCGTTAACAAAGCTTTAAAGAAAACTGATAGCAAAATGGAAGAGTCAATTAAGTGAAATTGCTGAGTTTCTTCAAATTGTTTTCTGAGAAACATTTGTTTTCAGTTTTCATGTTGAAAGGTTTTGAGAAAGATTTGATTCAGAATTCAGTGCAGGAAGATCTTTGCTTGGGGAAAATGAAGGACGTGGAAATTAAAGCACTAACTTTGTTTATGTTGATTTTATTAGTTGAAGTGGCAAAAGCCTTAAGAACTCTCAAAGACAGAAAACTAGATCCCTGTCTGTGGGCAGTGATACAAAGTTCTGTACCTTCATAACTGCAGAACCATCTACCGATTAATTTGTCTTTGCAGATCAGGGATTTCTTACCAGAAAGGACAGTTTGTGGCTCAAAGTAACTGTAAAGCACAGACTTTTAAATCCCATAACATTCAAATGCGGGACTTGGGTTTAGCCTACCATAAAAGCAGAAAGTTGCCGTGAGGTTTGGTCTGAGCTCTGGAAACCCAGCCCACCTCCTGCCCCTGTTAGAAGAGCAGTATGGTTCAGGCACGGCGCTGTTTAGTCCCTTCGCACACGGCTGCGGTTCGTTTTCGTGCTTCCCGTGGTCGCTGTGAGCTGCTTTAGAGAGGCCAGATCTTTGCCTTCATCTACTTTGTGCCAGAATTCTTTAGCCGTCATGAGAGTTGTTTCTGCAAACCAAAGGCTGATTTATTATCTTCAGAGAGCAGAATGTGTAAAGAAAAACAGTATGAGCAAATCCTCTCTCTAGAAGGGCCTTCTATCCACTCACATAATCCCGCTTGGTTCCAGCCTGGTATGCATAGCTATGGAAGGGTGTCAAATGACATCCCTTTTACTGGCTGTTGGCCCTAATGGAATGCTTCTTTGCTCATCTCGTAAAGTAAGGGCAGGAAATTCTGCCCGGACTTTTACATTTTGCCATTAATTAAAAAATTAAAATTAAAAATTTGAGAGGCAAGAGCATGGCAAATAAGCAATGCTCTTTTCATCATGGATTAGATAAAAAAGATTCCATCTTTACATTTTAGTTTTTTACCCTTTCTAAAGACTGACTTGCTTTAGATAATCAAAGCTGGCTTTGAACTAGCACACAGAAAAAAAATCCCTTTTTTTTTCTTTAAAAATAGCTCTATAGATATATATACATATCACAGCCTTTCATTCCTTTTATAGACAGTTTCATTTTCTGTGAGAATGTTAAAGTTCTGAGCAATGCAGAGCTCACACGGGCACCACAACAAACACAGGGAGTGAGGACCAGCCACACTATTGCAATTAACACCAATGTTTAATTAGCAGACAGCTGCATTGGGCAAGGGCCTTTTGATTTTCTCTCTTCACTGGGCTTTTGATGAGAGATTTACCTACAGCTGTAACTTCTAGTTGTTACACTAGCATGCACTCATGCTAGATGTGCACGCACACACATACACACCCCCTACATGGAAAATTTGTGGAAGGAAGGCATGTCAGGCAGATCTGATTTGTGCTTTGGTTAAATATTTTTGGAAGTAGCTCCCTTTGACTGTCTTCCATAAAAACTCTGTAAGTTACATTTTTGTTTGTTGGAGAGGGTAAGCTATAAGTTAGAGTATGCTTTGGTGCATTTAGGAATCCTTTTTGATTTGTTGGTTTACTTTATTTAGCAACAAAAACCTGATGTGTGAAGAAGGCTGATGGGTGCAGAAGTCTGCCCTGGGAAAGGCTGGCATCGGGGCAACGTACAAACATTTACCCCAGTCAGCTTAGACACTTCTGTATGTCCTTGGTGAAAGAAGTGTAGTAGTCTCATGCTGTTCCCTGTTGTTAAGGCAGGAAAATGTCCAAGCATCCAACTAATCCTTCTACTTGGCCATCTTTAGTAAAGAGAAAATGTTGTTTGAGGTCATGGTAGCAGGACAAAACTGTTGAGGAACTAAGAGATGAAGTGAAAACACGGCAGGGAAGGTGAGTTCTCACTGCCATGGGCTTGGATGAAACCTTACTCAACTCTGCTTTAGGCCTACTACTGTGACTTAGATCCCACTTGCAGCAAGCTGAAGTGAACAGTACTTATTTAAAGAAGAGCAGCAGAGTTGTCATTGAGCCTGTTGATGATAACGGTGTTTATAACATAGAGAAAATGAGAGCTTGGGGAGTATTGGAAGAGTTAAGAACTCTGTAGTACCAGCACAGATAGGCCCAAATCCTTATCTCTGCTATGCCTAAGCACCATTATAACATGAGTCCATTTTGTTTGACATGCATGCCCAGTTTAGTGGAATTTTTTGTTTACCTAGCTTGCCTCTTTATACCCTCTCACACCTTATATTTGAGCCTGGCTAGAGTGATACTCCTGTGAAAGCATGTGCTCAGCCTGACCAGTTTTACATAAGATATTGGAAAACATACAAATAATTTTTTCTAGCTGATGGTCTTAATTTGGCATTCTCTAAAACAGAATCTCCTTGAAAAATATCAGACTGTGGGACAAAGACCTGTGACAGAGGTATTTATACAAACCCTATTATAATTGTATTCAATTTCTTCTGATTTTGAGAGTATTCATTCTCACAACATCCCTCTAATATACAGAAGTGTCACTGTTCCACTTTTATAGACAAGGAATTAGAGACAGAGACAAGACTTTGTAGATGTGCACCTGGGAATTTAAATGCTTATGAAAAGTGTTTTCCATGTAACCTGCCTCCAATTTTAGCTGCCCAAATACTGCTGGAAGACTGGCTGTATGTGATCTGGCCACCATCTGTGATTGTGCAGGTAATCAAGCACTTGTCTTTCAAATCCTAGATTAGTGCCTACTTGCTAGAACACCTTTTTGTGTCCATCTGGGCCAAATAACATATTTTTCTTCTACTACAGCTTCTGGCAGAATTCCCTATCCACCACGAGCTTTTTCAAGTCCCTCAGAATGTTAGCCTGAGGAAAAGGACAGCACAGTGGGAATAATCTATCTCCTTGCCTGCCCTGAGAATGACTTTGCCTTCCTGCAGATTGGTTTGAGAACAATGCTAGAATTGCAGTATCTTCAGTAAAGCCTGAAGTAGGGGAGAACTGTGCCTCTATTTTTTCTTCTTTCTAGTTGTCACCTTGGCCTTTGGGATTGAACTGTTAATAGTAAGGTTATGGCTACCCTGGTAGCCACATGATGAGAGTAATTTCCAAGATCTGTGCAGCCAAAGTCTACTCATATAGGCTACTCCTCTAGGCAGCAGACTCAGATTTTCCACGTGTATTTGTAAGAGGAACATGCTTAAGTGAAGAGTTGCCTATTACCAAGCCAAGTTGTGATACAGCTGGGGCAGCCAAAATGAACAAGTTGTTGCAATCAGGATTTCTTGACTAATACGGATTAGTGATCTCCTCCAATTTACATCTGTTATTTAAAAATGTGCTCTAGGCCCTGCTTATTCCTGCTTTTTATCCATATTCTCATTTATCCCAGTCCCACAGTTTCCTGGTGTGGGTATGCGGGCTGTACGGAGAGGAGCAAGTGATGCAAAGGAGTACGTGCTCATGACCCTGTTCAGGCCTGTCCTGGCATCATTCAGTGGAATCCCATCTGGCTGCAGCTGTGGTAACACTGTGCTTGAGCCTGGAGTTTACCTGAATTAGGAGAAAGTGCTGTCTGTGCCTTACTTCCACTGACCTGGTTTTGAGACAAGCAATGCCCAGCCACCTGAACCAGGCAATCTTGGACCTTGGGCTTAAACAGCACCAAAACCCTCCCTGTACCTCCTTCCTCCGACTGCAGCACAAACTCGTTGTCTGAGTGGTGTTAAACTCTGATGTACATTTTTTAGTTTTACAGTTTGGGCATCATTTTAGTCAAAATGTGTTGATTCTAAGTGGGGCATTTGGGAATTTGCCATGATTGTATTTATTCTCCCAATCCTATATTATTTGTGCAGTGTTGTAGCTGCCAAAACCACACACATGTTGGCATGAAACAATTATCCTGGTTTATATAGGGCAGACTTGGCAATAGTCTTTCTCAATGAACAGTTGGAGTGCTGAAGATTCAGTGTCATCTTTTCCTCTCCAAGCAACAGACTAAATTTCTTTCAGCTGGATTCATGGTTTTAAAATTAAAAGGAGTAGAAGGCATGTATGAAGTGTAGGGTGTATATGAAGTACCTGTAAAGTCTGGAAGGAAATGAGAGTGAGATGAAGAAAAAAAGAGGCTATTTGAAGTGCAAGCTAGTAATTTGGTTTCTAAACCCATGTGAAATTATAAGTAATGTTTACTGTTGCCAGCTGGTGAATACAGAGATGTGTGGTTTTTACTTGCATGCAAAGCTATTGGTTGCGGGTGAAGTATTTAGACAAAAACATTCAATCACTGGTGTGGGTATTCCACCAAAAATAAACCCAAACAAACACTGACGTATTATAAAAGCACTTTTTTCTGTAGAGACAAACATTCAGTTGCTGCTGCTATTCATGAACTCTAGAACTGTTGAAGCCTCCTCTTTAACTTGCCTGAAACAATAATACTTCATTTTAGAAAGTTACACAAATGTCTTTGAAACTGAAGAACCAGCGTTTCTGTAGTTTTCATGAAAATATAGTACATGGTGTAAACTTACAGGGATGTGGATCAATGATAACTATTACTTGCTGAGTTCTTGTGAACCAAAAAATGCTGCGTAGACAAGAGCCAAAGGTAAAGGGGAGGAAACTTTTCTTAAACTTAAAAAAATTAAAGTGGACTTAAACATTAGTCAGAGAAAAATGTTTTGCAGTGATTATCAAAGGTTAGTAAAGGCTTATTTTTCCTCCTTTTTTCCAGAGAGCTTCACAAAGAGATTTTTTGAATTGTACTCCATCATGAAAGTAACTGCTACTTTGTTATCAAAATGGTGATAGACATTTTTATTCCAGAAGGCCAGACACTATCACTACTTGAAATTCTCTGAATTGTTTCCACTGTGAGCAAATTCAGTCTTGATGTGAGTCACATCTGCTTAAAAGTGAATAGCAGTTGCTTCTACTTTACACCAGCATCAAATTTCACCTACAATTTCAAATTTTAAAAATCATCTTAAATCCCAGGATTTGGATAGTTTTTCATAAGTGACTTTAAATCTGGAAGTACCTAATAGGAAATACCGAAATAAAAGCATTCAGCTTTAGTGGTTTCTGGTGGAAACAGAGACATTTCTTTTCAGATATGAATGTCTCATGAACTAAAAAAAAATCTATATATAGAGTTTTTCCACGTATAGAGAAAAATATAGTGATCACATGCAAATGGTTTCTCATCCAGCAAGCGGGGATGGGTGGTGAGTGGAGAGCAGTGGGACAGGCCCCCCGCACGGATCGCAGGCGTAGCTGTCCGTGATGCATTAAGGATTGATTGCATGTTTAGCGACGCAGCTGCGGCTGCACAGCACAGGGGTGTCGGACACACCACTGCTCCCGGCGGCTGCCAGTCCTTCACAGCGCAAGCTGTTCCAGCCGTTCCATCGCTCCAGCCGGCACTGATGGATTAATGGGAGGAAATGTTTATAGAAAGGTTCAAGTTTCCTGAGTGAGTGGAATGAAACCCCCCTCAGCAATGATCAGCAAGCTCATGTCATGGAGCAGTCTGAAGCAGCCTGACTGGGAGGAACGCAAAGGTCTTTTCAAAAAGGAAACTTGACAAGTGAGCAATTCTGGGGAGCAGCAAGAGGTGTTTTCAAGTAAAAGATATGGCTTTTCTAGAGAGGCAGTATGAATGGGGCTAGCTCTTAAAAGAACTTTTAAATCAATTCATACACTGTAAAAGTAAAAGGTTAAGTTTGAGAGCACAGTGTCCAAAAAAATAGTGCCCTCAAAGTGGAGTTATTACACACTGTGCTTAGTAAATGAAACGATGTTGCAGTGCAACCACAGCTACTATGATGGCATCTAGCTAAGGCATCTTAGATCTATCTCTGTTCTGTAACTTAGACTTTAGTATTGGCATAATTGAAGGAACAGGAAGGGTGATGAACCCAGACAGTAGGCTGAAATCCTTGTGAAAGAAATGCTGTAAAGTATCATCATTTTACAGGTGTACCATTCTGTTTGTTGGGGCACTTGCCATGACTGTAGCAACACAGCTTGAGATCTAAACATTCATTTCAGTTTAAAATATTAAATAAAATAGACAATTGCACTGAAGCTTTCAGATGACTGTGATAAGAAAGAATGTAGGCTTCAGGCTAGCTATTAAAATTAAAGTAAAATTCATTTGAACAAAACTGCAGAGAGCAAAGGAGCTACGGGAAAAAATGCACCAGTTCATGATACTGCCCGTTGAAAGCCATTAAAAAGGACCTAGTCCTTAGTGTTTCCCTATAACACTCCACCTGTCAATGTGAGGACTTCATTTACAGCGCTTGTAGCACCCTCCAGTTCTCAATCTCAAAGTCTCTTTGGAATGGGAAGAGAACATTATCCTTATTTTCTAGATAAGGGAACTGGTTTATCAGCTTGCCCTCTGAGAGGCAGAGACTGGAAGAAAACTTGGCTAGGATGCAAGTACCTCAAGTGAGGGCAGACATTTGAAACCAGCTGTCTCAAAATGTGCTCTCCTGTTGTGAGGGGCTGGTAATCAGAACGAACAGTTTCAAGCCACAGCTGAGTTTCCAGTGTGCATTCACCTAAAAGTCTCTTGCATCTCCCATAACACAGTGGACGAGAAGACACCACTTTCAGAGCTTCCCCCCATTCTAAAACCTGCCAAGTATTCAAAGATGGAAAGAACGTCATTAGAGCCCTTGTATTAAAAATTATTTATTTAGTGATCTGTACATGGGGTGAAGCAGGGCCTCATACAGACCTTCCAAAAAAAATCAAGTAAAAACATAAATACATATTTTCTTACAAAAATGAGATTTACAAAATATACATACTGCACTTGTCTGACACGCTTGGTTTTTTTCTTCCATGTGCACATTATAAAAGACAAAACCCCAAGCCCTGCAAGTCTGACATGAGATCTACTGAAGGATTTGGCTGATGGGCCCATTCCTCATGCTCAGACTACTGGTATGCCCTCAGACAGCAGCAGTCTGCCCCCTCACCCTGAACAGGTTTTTTCTTTTAAAAGTTTCCTTCTAGACACTTTCCCCCCAAAAACATGAAGAGCAGCTATAGGGTGGAGACTTGCTAAAAATCCAGAATGTCCTATTTTGTCCTTAGGCAAGAATATACACACACACATATACTCATAAAAACAACCCTTCAGTGAATATAAAGGTAAAGTAGTATGCAAAAAATAAAATATGAACAAGTCAGCATAAAAACTTTCAGAATAGAAAAATCTGTCACATTTCAAAAAGAAAACGATGCATATGATGATAAATTTTTGAATGCTTTTCCTTCCAAGACGTGATCACTGGAAACTTAACCAGCTGTATTTTAGCCGAAATGAGAAGGCTCCTCACTTGCAGTAACTGCTTGATTTTAAACCCCAACCCCAGCCCCCCCCACCTGCACCAAGAGTTACTGCCATGCAGCTCAGGGAACCTGAGGAGCAGGCAAAGGGTCCATCGTGAGCCAAAACGATTCCTCCTCTCCCCAGAATACGGCTGTGTATTGACTTCGTCTGCAGTGAGCTCACTGCAAAGCAGGAGAGAAAGCAGGTTTATGGGAAGGAAAGAAAAAAATCCTATCTTTACGTTACAGATTTTAATGGCTCTTGTTTTGGCAGGTGCTCTCGGGTAAGCTCTTCGTGGTCTCTAAATCTTGCATTTCCTTCAGCTTAGAAAAGTGACCCATATTGAACGGTAGGAAAACATCCTGCCTCCTCCTTTTTTCATAAAAGGAATGTTTATTTCTGCGAGCTCCTCACATCCAAGGGTGAACCTCAACGACTTCTTTTTGTTAGTTTGCCCATAAAAACCGATCCCATGCTTATGCCTTTCTACATAGAAAACACTTTTGTTTCCCCCTTTGTCTCCTAGAACAAAGGCAAGGGGGAAAAGCCTTCTGCTGAAAAGCAACAAGTCATTTCTTTTCAGGGTGTGGAATAGCAACCCCCTCCTTCCCCACAGCAGCAAGAACAACAGATTGAGGGCCAAATTTTTACTTTAAAACAATTACAACAGGTATCACTGAGGTAAAAAGGAACTTGTGAGTTGACAGAACAGAGGCATCTCCCCAGCACACGATCGGGCTGTAGCCGGCTGTGCAGTACTCACGTGATGGCTCCGCCGAGCTGGAAGGAGCAGGCAGGGAGCTCAGGCTCAGGAGTTACCCTGCCCACGCTGCAGTTTGGCCCCGGCAATTCAGAGAGCATTTGGCTGCTTCTCGGCAGGGGTGGCTCAACAGATCTGACTTCCCCTCCCTCTTGTCCAAAGCAAGGCAGGATGATTTTAGCTGGATTGGAGTTTCTTTCCCTGGACAGGAGTACCAGGAGAGAGAAGTAAGGAGACTTCTGGGTGAAGGACTCTCCTGTCCTGGCAGTCGCCTCATTTTCTGTCCTCTTCCACTTAGCTGGGCATAAGCACCACTGGACATAGTTTGACCGATCCTTTATGCAATGTTTACTTTTTTTTTTCAAACCTTCTGTGAGGAAGAAAAAGTTTGGAAAAACCTCCCTTCCTCCCTCTTCAGGGAACCATTGCCCTACTCCTATGCTGAGCATCCGTCTCCTCTGCCTCCTCTCCTTGTGTGCATGTGTGAGTATGTGTGTGCCAGAGGGGGCAGGGGGGTCTCATACTGCTGTCTCGCCTTTGCTGCCGGTGCTGAGTCTGTGGTAGAAGCGTCGCCAGGACTGAAGGGTTTTGCCAGACCAAATCCAGAAGCCAGTCGTGATCCCAACAATCATGGTCATGAGGTACTTGATCATGAAGACAGTGAAGTCTGGGCTCATAGGGGCAAAGTGGCTGGGACAGGGCACAGCATATGTTTTGCAGGTCTGGAGGAGCCACGTCTTCTCCCAGGTGCCACGGAAAGCCTGCTCGTAAAAGTAACACGCCAGGACAATGGTTGCAGGCACCGTGTAGAGGACACTGAAGACACCAATGCGTACCATCAGCTTCTCCAGTTTCTCCGTCTTGGTGCCATCATGCTTCATGATGGTGCGGATGCGAAACAAGGACACGAAGCCAGCCAGCAAGAAGGAAGTGCCAATGAAGAGATACACAAACAAGGGCGCCAGCACAAAGCCCCTCAGTGAATCCACACTGTAGATACCTACATAACATACACCACTGAGTACATCCCCATCCACCTGCCCCATGGCCAAGATGGTTATGGTTTTGACAGCGGGCACAGCCCAGGCAGCCAGATGAAAATACTGAGAGTTGGCCTCAATGGCCTCATGGCCCCACTTCATGCCAGCAGCCAGGAACCAGGTGAGGGACAGGATGACCCACCAGATGGAGCTGGCCATGCCAAAGAAGTAGAGGATCATGAAGAGGATGGTGCAGCCTTCTTTCTTGGTGCCTTGGGCCACAGTGCGGTAGCCATCCTCAGAGAAGCGCTCTAGACACACCACCCGCTCCTCCAGCAAGAAGCCTGCTGCGTAGGCCACTGCCACCATGAAGTAGCAGCCCGAGAGAAAGATGATGGGCCTCTCCGGGTAGCTGAAACGACGCATGTCTACCAGGTAGGTGAGCACGGTGAAGAGGGTGGAGGCACAGCAAAGCACGGACCACACGCCCACCCACAGCCGGGCAAATCGCACCTCTGCCTCCTTGAAGTACATGAGCCCATTGGGCCGGGCTGGCTCACAGGGGGCTCCACAGTCCCGCTCCCCCAGGAACCGGTAGCCCAAGTAAGAGGGCACTTTGAGCTGCCGGGGGCAAGAGAAGGAGAAGCCAGAGGGTGGCTGTGGTGGGGTGAGAAAGTCAGGGAGGTAGCCAGCTGTGGGGTGGGCGGTGACTCCCCGACCCGCCGCACCACCAGGTCCTGGTGGAGCATCCGACGTGTTCTGCCCCACGCAGATCTCACCCGCACCGTGAACAGGGAAGTTCTCGCAGCGGAGCCGCTCTGGCCACTGGAAGCCGAACTTGTTCATGAGGGCCTCGCAGCCCTGGCGGGCCCGTTCGCAGAGGGAGCGGCAGGGTGGGATGGCCTGCTCCAGCACGGTGCACACCGGCGCGTACATGGAGCAGAGGAAGAACTTCAGCTCCGGCGAGCACTGCACCTTGACCAGCGGGTAGAACTGGTGCACCTCCAACCCTGCGTCCTCCTGGTTGGTGTGGCCCAGGAGGTTGGGCAGGATGGTCTGGTTGTAGGCGATATCCGTGCAGAGCGGGATGGAGATGGGCTGGCAGAATCCGTGGTCAGGCACGGAGATGCCCTTCTCGCCGTGGTACTGCTGTGCCGTCGCACCCGCGGGGGTCCCCAGCAGGGCGGCCAGCAGCGCGGCCAGCCCCAGAAAGGGGCAGCCGGCGGCCGCCGCTCCCCCGCATTCTCCTCCAGCCCGCATCGCCGGGGCGGCCGGGGGCCCGGGGAGCCTCGGGGAGTCTTTCAGAGCCGGCCGGCGCGACGCCCCAGGGGCATCAGCGACCAGAGGGCGGCGGCGGGGCCCCTTCGGTGGGGCAGGGGCGCGGCGACGGGAGGAACGCGGCTCCGCGCCGGACCTCCACGACTTTCTTCCTCGGCTCCGACGCGGCGGCGCTCACGGCGCGGTGGCGGCGCTTCTCTCGGCGAAAGTTTCCGGCTGCTCTCCCCGGAGAAGGCGGCGGCGGCGGCACAGAAACAGGAGACGCGCGCGTAGCCCGGCGACGGCTCTGGCCAGCTCCGCGCAGGGTCCCGCGGCGGCGGCGAGGCGGAGGCGCTGCTCCCTGCACGGCTGCACGGCCCCGGGGATTTAGGTTACGGCTAAACGGATTATTACCGCGCCCGGCTGAGCCGTGTATTTTACTCCGGGGCTTAAATAACTTTCAAAATCCAATTACTGCGCGATCCTCCCCGCGGCTTGGCTGGGCTCCGCTCCCGACGGACACCGCTGTGGGCTGTGCGTCCGGGGACGCTGTGCGCCTCCCGCCTCGCCTCGGCTCGGCTCGTTTCGCTCCGCTCTGCCCGCGGCCCCGCCGACACCGCCCGCTCCGCGGCTCCNCCCATCCCCACCGGGCCGGGCCGGGAGGAGCCGCCCGCGGCCCCCACCCCCCGCGCTGCCTGGCACAGCCGGGAAGGCGGGGGGGCCCAGGCAGCTCGCTCAGGGTGGCCCGAGCAAACTAAAATTAACTGGCTGTTTTCTGAGCAGGCTTTGAAAATGCGAACAGCTGCCTGTGCCCGGAGTTATTAAAAAGGAAGAAAAAAAAACTAGAGCAAGGAAAAAACCCCACCAAACTCAGCACCCGGGTACATTTGCAGAATGATCCTATTGCGTAGTTGGGATGTTCGTGTCTGTGCACCATCGCCTCCCCGGCGTGGAGAGTTTGATTTGTTATCGCAGCATGACCATTGCTTTTTGCCGGCAGAATAAACGCTTTATTCATGCAGATCTAAGCCCTAGCTGGGGGAAGGCAGCTTTTTTTCAAACGTCCAGTGTTACCTAAGCAAAGAGGAGAAATTTTAAATCCCCAGTTGCGCTGCTACGATTTCTTAAGAGACTCGCTTAAACACTGAAAAACCAGGAGTTCCTCTGTGAAAGCACCCTGCCTGCAGGAGAGAAAATGGCATAGGAGGGGAGGGGGCTGTTACTGGCCTGCTAGGCCGAGCAGATCTAGAACTAGACACCAACATACGTTTGCTAAGGACAGGAATGTGGGGTTTGCAGCACAGCTGTGTTTTGAGGTGCACTGCCAAAACACGGGGAGCTGGGACCATCCAGCCAATGTGCAGGCAGAGCGTGTCTTCGGCAGCACAGAAGGACTGTGCTTGACAAAAGCCCTGCAACAAGGCCTGCTTCTGCTTCACTGGCCCATGAGAGTTTGTGCTCAAAGACAGGTTCGAGCCAAGCATTGTTCAACTTATCCCATCCTTCCCTTTGAGGACAGAGGTCCCCCTGAACTGTAGTACTCAAATTCTTACTTTTACTCCTTTGCTCGGGATTGTGCTTCTGTTAGCAGCTAAGCAAAGACACCAATCTGTACCATCCTGCAGGGCAGTTAAAGAGAGCAGGGTTTGGTTCAGGGAGCTCCAACAGCAATTGTTGGACAAATGTTTTCCATATCCTCTACTGCTCATGAACAATGTGTCCTCATGCCAGTAAGGCCATGGTGCTGCAGCTTTTGTTACATTTCTTAAGAGAAGTTGACAGTTATAAACAGGCTTGCTAAAATAAATTTACTCCTCTTAATGGAGATGTTTATAAAAATAATACTGTGCGTATAAAAAAATACATATGGGAAGGACTAGCTAGTCATGGTTGCAACAGTTCCTTCTGCAAAAGAAACGTCTTTTCTACTTTCTCAGTTATAGCTGTTTGAGAGTGCTTTAGAGGAACTTCAGTTTTTCAAATTTTTAAGCCTTGTTATCTAAATTCCTTGCTTTTCTACACCTAGTGACTAAGCAGGTTTTTGTGATACTCTTCACCCAAATAACCACCCAAGGGACAAATTTACATGAATTTCTCTACTCTGTTGTTTGGTTTTTGGCCATTAGTAGCTTTCGATAAAATTATTCTTTCCATAGTTTTGTTTGGTTTTTTGGGGGGGTTGTTTCTCTGTTGTTTGTTTGTTTTGTGGTTTTTGGTTGGGGGTTTTTTTTGTTTGGGTTGGGTTGGGGTTTTTTTTGTTTGGTTTTGGGTTTTTTTGTGTGTATGTGTATGTGTGTGTGTGTTTGGGGTTTTTTTGTTTGGCTTGATTTGGTTTGTTTTGGGGCGACTTGGTTTCCTCCCTCCTCCCTCTGCCCGCCCCAGTCTGTAATAATCACCTTAAAGCCTCTCTTTTTCACTTTGGCTTATATGACTGTCTTCATCTGTAAAGCACTTTGTGATATTCACTATGAAAAACACTGGATGATATGAGATGTTTCACTGGCAGGCAATGACAATGCAGAGAAAGTAAAGCAACCTCGAACTTTCTGCCCCATGCATTGCTCGTTCTGATTTCTGTATGTAAAGAAACAAGTTCAGAGCTAGTAAAATTGTACTGCAAGAAACTACCTTTCAGCAATGGGGACACAGTGACAGAAACTATTCGGAGTAAGGTATGTCAAATCAAGTGGCAAGGCTTTAACTGGACATTTATCTACAAGACAGGGCAGATGGCATCAGTGGCTCCCCCAGTTTTCTACTGGTCCCATTTGTTAGAGTCATTCATCCAAACCATGGTATGAACAAAAAGATGGCTGGGATCTCTGATACATGCTATAAAAGCATCCTTTACACTTATGAACATAATGTAGAATCAAAGTGAAGCAAAAGGGGGAAAAAAAGTTAAAAGGTTGGCAGAAAGGAAGAAGAATTATATCCTAGATTATTTCTTAGGGAGAAAGGAGAGTAAATTTATCACATGGAATGATGCTGCTAGGTCATCCCAGATGGCAGGAGTGTGCAACAGGATTTACTAAGATGGATGAAGAAAGTCTCTTGGGCATGTTACCAAATTCCGAGATCTTTTTTCTATTTAGACCCACAGGGAGATGGGAAACAATCACTGAGAGAGGCAGTGGCAGTCTCAAAATGGCACTCTGTGGTGTAAGAAATTCCGGACTCCTAAGTCAGTCTATTGTCCCCACTTTCAGGGGACAATAAAGAGAAGGAGAAGGAGAAGGAGAAGAAAAAAGAAAAAAGGAAAAAGCCAAAAAATAGAAAGAAAAAAAAAAAGAGCAAAATTCATGATTCTGGAACACAGGTTACTCCAAAGTATCCAGAACCTCTGTAAGTACCGTCAGCTACAGTTCAAACGGCAGCCTGCAAAATTACTTAAATTTCCTCCGAACAGGAGGGATCCTCATCAGCACAGTAAGCACAGCAGCCACCGTTAGCCAGCTTATCACTCACCCAGAACAAACGCACTGCACAAGGCTTCGCAGCATCCGACAAGTTGTCTGTGGCAACCACAGAGCAGTTCAAAAGGTTTTCGCTAAAAATCTCCTAACTACTAATATTCTAAGTACACTGCATGGTCTGGCAGCAGTAAACCTTCACAAGCAAAGTCCTGGCAAGTCCTAGATTCCAGAATAAATTTACAGTCTCAGGTGTTGATACCAACTCTGGTTGGTATCAACAGTGCAGCTGTCTGACTGCACTACTGTGCATAGGGAGGAATTGTTAGGAATAAACAATTATCTGTCTTTTTACTCATTTAAAAATAAATCCAGTTCAACTTCCAAGCTAAGTCAAAGTGAGGAGTGGCATCCCTACATGATGTCTTTTCCTGCTGTTTTAAAGCCTCCTTAGATGGTGCCAATATAATTTTCCTTGTTTCCTATCCCATCTGATAGAAAACTCTTCCCATGGGGGGAGGGGAATCAAAACAAAACACCCCCTCCCTGCCCCACCACTTATTTTGAGTGCCTGAGGGAGAACATTTTCAGATTACCTATGCAAGCCTTTCAGTCCTCCTTGCCCTCGGAAGAACAAAGGCCATTCCTTCCCCCTTCTCCTTTCCACGCACAGAAACTTGCTGGACCTCACCTTCCCTGACGTCCTGCTAACCAGCACTGCCAAAGTCCCGGTGCCACTGCCTGAGCTGTGAGATTTGTCCCAGTTACTTTCAGTAAATAACTTTTATGACGCTTTCAACCTCGACATTTTGAAGCACGCTTACATACAGCCTTACATGATCAGACAGGCTATTGAGCTAAGAACATCAAAATTTGCACTCCCTAAAGCTTAGTGGAGAAATGCCAGGAGCCTGGGGGAAAATTATGCATTTGCCTATTTTACATAATTATTTGCATAATTAGAAATAAAATAAGTTTACAGTATTATATCTGCTTGCATTTCTATCAGTCTGATAGATTAGTCTAAATTACATCTTGTCGGAGCTCATCAAAGAAATCCAGTCTTTCTGTGGTGAAGCGGGAGAGCCTCATATTTCATGGGCAGGGAGTGGGAAAAGCAAGCCCCTGCCCCCCACCACGGACCCTTAATTTGAAATTAGGCAGAAGACATAAGAAACTAATTGAAAAGAGCATATGGGGAGGGCACAGGTGACAAAAGGAAGGGGATAGTGCTGGAGGGGATGTGGCTTCCCACAGCAAGAAAGGTAAAAAGCTCTTTGCATCATGGATTTATAAAATAATTATTAGTTTATAAAGTAGTACCCCAAAGGATACAGGGAAGTAGCATTGTCCTCCGCATTTATGGTCAGGTTGGGAGAAACTTTAGAAAGCATTCACAAGGATGAGCTATCAGGCTGGTGATTGCCTTTATCTCTAAGATCCATGAATAAGAAAACAAAACCTGAAGTTGATCTGCTCATCCCCCCACTCAGCCGTTCATTGAGGACATCAGTTACATTTTAACCCTTGCATTTTAACCCTTGCATGATACTTTGAAATCCCCTGTTTCTATAAAGTGAATTTAATCTGCTCTCTCAGAGTTTTAGGGCTGCAGAGGGCCTTTGGCATAGAACCCAGGAAATCCCTCGCTATGTCAGTTTCTTAGGCTAAGTGCCTTTTTAACAAGACAAATTCTCTACTGGGAGCAGTATTATCAGCCAGGCCCTGTCACCAGTACGTCTGGGTGCAGTATACTGCAGTATGAAGAAGGGAAATTCCAGAAACAGTTGGAAAAGATGACATTCGTGTCTGCAGTCCTCTTTCCATCAGTGAGGAAGATCCTGTTTTGAGAATCTGGATGTAGCATAGGCACATGCAAACTTACTTTCTGATCCTTTAAACCTTAAAAGGTGCTTCTGACCAAGTATGGTGGCTAGACACTTTCTAGACTGCTGTAGCTGATTTTGGCAGATTCTGTATACACTGGGATATGTGATATATCAGCCTGGGCAGCACCAGGAGAACTGCTTGGGATGGACCTGCCCCAGGCTCCCTGGGCTGGCCATTTTCTCTCGGTTTCTGCAGGAGTGGCAGTCTCATGGATGCTCCAGCTCATCCTGAGCTTCTCCCAGTGTCTGTGAAAATGACTTACAGATACGCAAAGGTCTCTAGCAGAGTTACTCCTTGCTTTATAATTTTAAAACTATTAGAGATCCAAACAAAAATAAATACAGCCCTACCCACTTGCTCTCATAACCATGCAATGTTTTTCAGGAAGCTGACTAGTGTCTTTGTGGTTGCAGCTCCCCTTCCCAGAACTATATTCCCTTAGACCTCTTGTCCGTACCATGGGTCCATGACCTAGTCTGGACTATCTATCAGACATCCCTTTTCCTCCAAAACCCAGTGATTTTGTTCCTTCTGTGTTATTCCCCCTTCTATACCACCCCCGTTCAGTTTCTGAGGCCAAAGACAAATGCTAACACCTGATCTCTAGGTCCTTCCTGAAGGAGCTGCACAGTTACAAAACCCTGCCGAAAAGTCTGCAGAAAAGCTAAAAAAATACTGGTTCTCCTTCCTTGGGGCAGCCAATTCCATAGAGCTGTCCCATTCGTCAGCTGCCATTACGGCAACCAGCCTCTTACCAGGGAGCATTTCTGCATGCAGCTCTAGCAATGTAAGGCTGTTACAACTGAGGTACGTAAAATTTTAATGAAAAACAGCCAAGTTTCTCAAGTTTGTGCATAAATTTCCCAGCTCACTGCAGATGGTGCCACAATATTTTTGAAAACTGAATTAGGTTTTGCTTCTAGCCCCAGGGCTGGTGTGGTCATAGTGACTGGTTGCTCTGATCACTCTCCTGTTGATACCCTTTGGTTGTGAGGGGTGCTGCAATGGTCAGATGTACTGTGATACGCCCTTTGTCATTTATGCCCAACCTTGGTTTAGTTTTGTCTTTCTGTAGATTCATCTATTTGAGGCTACATTTTAAATCTTCTTTAATGCACGACTGAAGGCTTGCACTTGTCCTGAGTTTTCACTTGTTTCAATGGGAACAGCAGGATACTCATCAAAGCCACAATCTCTGTTTATGTAGGAAGAAGACCTGGATTTAGCCCAAAATAAGAGATGGGAAAGACCCATTACATCTTTTAGGTCCTGCTATTACATATGATAGTGGTGTAATTAATCTCATTTTAAATGCCTAGAATAATGGGACTCTTGTCATCTCTCTTGGGACGTGGTTCTACCATCTAGCAATCATACAGGCAGGAAGCCACTGCCTGATGTTCAAACAAATGGTTTATCTTTGCTTGGTTAAGACTCACTAAAGATGAGTGCAGCCTCCAGAAACATGTTGTTTCCAAAGCTTAGAAAACAAGGGAAGAAGAGCTGTTACTCAATACAGAATCTGCCAGATGTCTAAAGAGGCTAAGGAATTCCTAAGCCTCTGTTTACAAAATCCTGTCTCCTCCCATGAATGCTTAAATTACCAATCACTGCTACCATCCTATGTTTAGGGTGAGATTTCCTTAACCAACTCCACTTTCAAAATTGGATTGGAAAGAGAAACAAACATCTTAATTACTTTTCCCTCTTCTCAGTGGGCTTGCACAAATTAACCCCTGTTCTCCACAATTACATTTAAACTGTTATAAAGAATTATTTCTTCCTTTGGTCCCAGTCATGCCTTGGAGACCTACTTGCCATGGTGGTTCTCTGCTTCGAGGACACTTGAAGGTTTGCTGTGTAGGGCTACTGCCTGCTGCATCCCTGCAAACCCTGGAGATGGATGATGCTGCCATGTGGAGAATTTCCCTTTCCACAAGGTCCCCCAGGCTGCCGTGACCAAACAGCATTTCAATGTAGCAATGCTGTTTAAGGAAAAGGGACAGAGGTCTAACACCAGTGCTTACAGACAGCTCTCCTGAGAAACTGGGATCCTGAGGTTTGTGGACCAGCATCACATCTCTCCTTTACCTTTTTTTTAATCACTTGCTTTCAAACTATTATTTCTACCTTGGTGTCAGCCTGCATTGACTGCACTCTCTTGGAGCTGGGACCACTGGTACTGTAGCTGGCACTGGAGATATTCAGCTGATTTCCTTCCATGGAGCAAGGGGAACCAGAAAGCAGCACTTCAAATAAGTTCCCTCCTCACGGAGTCTCTGCAGGGAATGAGGGCCCATTTTCTTAATTACATGTTCATTAGTATGTTTAGTGCTCTCCTCCCTCTCTTCCCCGAGCCCTGCCACCTGGGAGTTCCTACTATGTTACTGGAAAGCCACAGAGGTTTATTTAAATACCACATAGTCAGATTGGAATGAAAAGCTATGAAGCTTCCCCTCTTTAATACTTTTTGAAATTATTTATGGGCTATGCTTCTTGCCTACGTAGAAGGTGCCTTCTGATATTCCTGCAAGTCAATGCAGAAATAGCTGTTTGAATTGAGCAATAATTAGAAGCAGATGGAGCAAAGCAAAGCATCACAGAAATCCCATTCTGCTAAAGAAACACTGCTGTCTGAAATAGATTTCCACTGCATGTAACATTTTCTCATATGGGCTAGAAAGAAATAACATCATATGTCTGGTTTGCACCTACCAAAGCTGGGAAATTCAAAGTAACATCTGCAATTCTGCTCTGAATTCAGTCTCAATCTGCATGCCGTTTGCAGCCCCTACATTTGCCTGTACCACAGTTACAATTTCTTTTCTTTACTAGACCTTGGAACAATGGGCGTTCAGTTACTTTTTGTGAATATGTGTATATTTGTTTTGGGGTTTTTTCTCAATCTTTGATGGATTTTGGTGGTTGTTTTGTTGTTTGGGGGTTTGGTTTTGTTTTGTTTTGTTTGTTTTTAAATGATTTAAAATTCTAGGAAAATGTTTGTGACTTAAAACACATTGCAGTATTTAGTAATCCACAGACTCAGTCTGGGGAAGGTACTCAGAGCTCTCAAGTCCTAATTTGCTGTCAAATTCTTATGTGCTTGATGTAGCGGATTGTTTCAGTCCTGACTTCTAAAAATAACGTGTCCTGCTCTCATTGCTCCCACGGATCATCCCCTTAAGTTTAGAGATAACTGAAAACTTACAGCATCTCAAAGACAGCTGTACAGCTCTCAAGCTCAAATTTTAACTCTGTTTCTCATTTGCTTTCCTTGCATAAGTGCAGCTGGATGCAGTTTGCTGAGGGGCTTTTGTTGAACCACGTTGTTGGGGTGAGCTGATTTTCTCTCAGTGATTATAACTTATTGACCTGATAGAAAGCCATAAAGTCATATTTTGGTCAGCTGCTACACGTGTCCAGTAAAGCCATGATTTTAATGGTGGACTTGTCCATAATTACGTTGAAATTTTCAATAGGTAGGGATCCGTACTACAAGGTAAGGGGGTCTTCACAAGACATTTTAGAAAGCAACAGTTTTAAAATTTTGAAGATACACACTCACTATCTCTGAAAACATTAATATTGTAGCACTCCAAGGTGTTCTAAACTTGTGCTACTCGAGTGTTTACAAACAGGCTTGAGGGTTTTGCCTGGAGCAGAAGTTACTCCTAGAAAAAAAATTGGATTTTGAAGGAAATCAGAAAGGTTGGCAGGTTGCTGTTTCCTCTCTGATGTGAGTGGGCAGGCGTGTGCTGGTCCCGGCGAGGCCGCGGCGAAAGCCTGTCCCGCAGTGCTGCGCAGTGCTGCTCCCAGGAGCCTGTCCCGCAATGCTGCTGCCAGGAGCCTGTCCCGCAGTGCTGACCCCGAGAGCCTGTCCCGCAGTGCTGCTGCCAGGAGCCTGTCCCGCAGTGCTGCGCAGTGCTGCTCCCAGGAGCCTGTCCCGCAGTGCTGCTCCCAGGAGCCTGTCCCGCAGTGCTGGCCCCGAGAGCCTGTCCCGCAGTGCTGGCCCCGAGAGCCTGTCCCGCAGTGCTGCTCCCAGGAGCCTGTCCCGCAGTGCTGACCCCGAGAGCCTGTCCCGCAGTGCTGGCCCCGAGAGCCTGTCCCGCAGCGCTGCTCCCAGGAGCCTGTCCCGCAGTGCTGGCCCCGAGAGCCTGTCCCGCAGTGCTGCTCCCCACCGCACTCGGGGGAGTTGGGCACGTCGGGCAGGTGCTGGTCCCGCCCGCGGGGCGAGGAGCGAGCGTCGCGGCCAGACCCGTGCTGTAGGAAGTGGTGCTGGGAACAGCAATAGGTGGCATCCCTCTGCTTGACCCTGCCTCCCAGCTCCGTGCTGCTGTAGGTGCAGGATTTTGCCTGGGGTGTGAAAACTGAAATTCCAGCTGCTGATAGCTATTAAAGTGCAACTGCTGAAGCAGAAATGTTAATGCTGGTGTCTTTGCCAAACTCCTACTGGTTTATTTTCATAAAGGCTGTTGCTGGTGGGGGCGGAGGGGATAATGTAGGGAAACGAGGTCTAATATTAAAATAATTACTTTTGGGCAAAGCAAACAAGTCCTCCTGTAGCATCCTAGAAGCTGCCCCACATGGTGTGTTGGGTTATGGTGAAGGAGTGCTAATCCTGGAAACTCAGTATGGACATTGATAGTATTTTTTTAAGGTTGCTGATCTGTGGGAATTTGTGAGGTGCTATAAATTGTTTTTACCTGAATTTGAATGAGGCAGCATCACACCAGTGGCTTCTGGTTCGGGAGACAGTAGGCTTTTAAAGTGCACCATTGTTATCACTGTTGTTATCCAAGTGCAGTGTAATCCTTGGTGCTTTCCTAGGCACAATAGTAAAGGCATATTCTGCCCAGCGAGATCTTATTCATGCAAGCTGTAGTACAGAAGGATGATGACTCGTGAACCAGCCTGTGGAAAGATGGAGTGGTGACTGTCCCCAGACATCCCCTACCCTGTGCACCAGATCGCTTCCCCCAGGGCAAGGACATCTGTGCTCAACTCAGAGCCATTGTAGGACTGCTGTTGCATGCCTCACTGTATTGGAGCAGTTCAGGATTTGGCACCGGGTTACTTCCCTTCTTTGAGCTGCAAACTGAGGTGATTCCTGGGACCACATTACTTTTGGCCCAGAGATCCCTGCATGAGGGGCGGCCACTTGCAGGAGAGCAGCAGGGCAGGGCAAGGCAGTGGGAGCTGCTGCAGCCATCTGATTTTCATCTGTTTCTGTGACTCAATACTCTCCCTGACCACGAGGGTCAGCTCTTTGTGAGTAAAGTCTATAAGCGTTGCTCCCTAGATATTATGCAGATATAGTGAGTTTGGGCTCTCTGAAGTGACCTGAGCAGCTGAATAATAGCTACTCACTAGACTCCAAATCTGCTAAACAGTTTTCCAGAGAAGCTCTCTGTTTTTCAATAATGTCTAGGGTAGGTGTGCTTAAAACATCAAAGATCTAAAAACTAGATTTGCTTCAAAATCGTATCTTAAAACTGGTCAGTTTTTGTTGTTGTTTGGTTTTTTTAGCTAGACCAACTCTTCCTTTAAGATGCTCTCAGATTCCGGGTGCCCACCACCAGGGCTGTGGGTGGTGAGGAGACCCAGGCCTCTTCTGAACTTCTTCAGAGGCACTTACCCGCTCCAGGGAAGCTGCAACTGAAGCCAGGCAGCTGAGAGAGCCAGCACAAATGGTATTTTCCTAAATAATTCCCTAGGGTTTGAGGGCCTGTTTCCTAACAGGGTCAGCTAAAAAAATCCAGGAACTGGCATGGAGGTTGTATAAAAATTCATTATTGCTTTTGTCCATCTTTGAAAGTATTGATTTAAAAAGTACATATTTTTCACTACATTTTTATCAAAATCACTTTTGAAAAGAATTGCTTGTTGAAAGCCTTTTCAAGAAAATTCAGTTTACTGGTAGTATTTGAAGTAATCTGTTTTTCAAACATGATGAAAAAAGTACAATTGGGATAGGAGCTCATGTGGAAGCATCATGGGAGAAAACCCAAAATGTTTCTGAAAAATAATTGAAAAGAGTCTGTATGTGACAGCCTTGTCCTGTGCACTAGCATACAGCTAAAAGAAAAATCAGGTCCATTTTTAATGTAAAAATGCCTAAGTGTTTGCCTCTATAAACAGAAACAAAACCAAAAGCTGGGTAAACCCAAATTGTATAGCCAGGGAGCCCAAGTACCCCCCTGCCCAGAGGAGGAATTAGTGGCTTGCATAATCAAGCCTGGGGAGCTCATTTTGTCATGCTCAAAGGGCCGCAGTGGTGCAACAGTAGGGGTGGAGGGATCAGCAAGCACCAACAATGAATTCCCTTCATTTTTCCATTTTAAGGCCTGAGTAGAGGAAATGCAAAGCTCTTCTTTTTTGCTCTCTCTTCCCCCCCCCACCCCCCTCTTCTTTTTTTTAAGGGTAGATGAAAAGAATGAAGCAGTAAAGAAGCCAGGTTGACACCTGTATCTGTGACAGCTCAGGCAAGGAAAATAGTGAGAAAGGATCCGCTGGCAGCAATTTGAAACTGTCCCCTTCCTGACTTGGAGGCTTTGACTGATGGTGCAGCTTTGTGCAGCCATATGGTCGAACATCTTGAAGGGCCGGCAAAGAGATGCCGGTGCCAGCGCTGGGAAGGGGAACCAAGTCATTACTGGAAACCAGATCTCGGAGAGAGGAGCCATTAATACAAAATTTTGCTTCATGCTCGGCTGTTCTCTCTGTGCACGGGACCCAGCATGGCACTGCAGGAAGGCAAGGCCTTGCCTGGCTGCCAGGCACAGCTGTGCCGAGCCATGGTTAGAAAGAAAAGCTTCTTCCTCAGCGCTTAGTGCACAGTGTGGTCTCTTCACAGTGCAGCATTTCTCTCTTTGCACACACTCCTTCACACCCTCCCTCTTTTTATTTACCCAAACCCAAACTTGGCTTTGCTATAAGCTGCCACACTGGTTCTCCCTATATTGCAGTAGCAGAAGGATAAGGTTTGTTCTTCCCAGGCTGCAACTGAGACCCAAGGAGAGCAGAGCTCCCTGACCAGGGCCCCTGGCAGCACTGGTGCGCATTAATGTAAAGCAGTACCAGGGCCAGCAAGATAAGAGTTGTAATGACCACCGTGGGTTCCTGCTTTCTCTTTTATTACTTGGTACATTACATTTGTTTCCAGCAGAGAAGAGTTTATGTGTGTGTGGCTGCATTGGTTGTGTTGGACTGAGCTCCCTACATGGTTATGTGGATGGACTCCAGGGACAGAGCTGCACTTCCCCTTAATAAGCTCCTCGCACCACATTAAAGATAAAAGGGGAAGGGAAATATTTATATTCTGACAAAGCAGCTCTTCCCTTCAGGCTCTTGTTTTATTTATTAGCTTGCTCTGTCCCTCTCTTGCAGTTTTTTCTCTCTGTTTCAGTGCCTGTGCTGTCTTTTTCTCCTTTATTCACTAATTTTGTCCCTGGGAGACAATGACAGCGAAACTTAAGGATCGCTGCCCAAGACATCAGATTCAAATTGTGTAATTCCCAGTTGATAACTACAACTCTCCCCCCATCTTTGCTTTTTAACACAAAGTAATGATTTATGGTGCTTAAACAATTGAATACATTACATCTGGTTTACTCCGATTGCTTTAGATGAAACTGTAGAAATAGTGAGTTGGGTTTCTGATGGTTGTTGTTATTTGTTTGTTTTTCATACATTGCAACACAGATGCTGAATATCCTCCCTTGTTTGTGTAGGCAGTGGAAACCACTAGCATTCTTGTCTGGAGAAGCCCTTACTGAGGCATGACACAGCTACACAGAGACCTTTCTAACCTCATTCATCAAATGCTTCCTTTCCTCTGAGGCCTTATCCTGGGGGACCATTCATTTCCTTCAGCTAATATGCCATACGAAAGGAATCTTGGGTAGATTCCTGCATCTCAGTCTAGCTCTGAATTTGTACAAAGTTTCAAGAAGACAAGCAAAATGTGGTATTCTTGTCTTCTGCTTCTTTTGCTCCTTTTCATACATTACAGAAAATCATGATCTAACTTACAATGCCAGGGGACACCAATGTCCATGTTAAAATTATTTTTAGAGATACATGTTTTGTGATACAATCGAGTAGCCCTCTGCTAAGAGTGAGGCAGCAGAATTAAAGACTTGATGTCCAGAAGCTTCATCTCTCTGACATTGTTATGTTTCTGCCTGTTGTCACAGAACTGCAAAGTATCTGCAAAGCACAGCCTTTACACCACCAGATCAAGTGGTGTAAACTGCAAACTGCCCGATGAATGAGCTGTAGCTGGTTGGGGGAGCCGGCTGGTTTCTTACCGTTCACAATGCTGCCCTCCCAAAAAGCGCCACAGCTCTGTTTCCAGACTGATCAGGAAGGTAAAAGAATTTGTTAATTGATTTTTCTCCCTCCCATATCAATTAATGGAGCCAATCTAGGGAGATGTGTGCTCTTCTTTCTTAGTTAATTAATCCTTTTCCTTTATCTTCACAAATAATGGCAATAAAGCAATTAGCAAAGGATTTACAGGGTGTGGAGTAGTGAGAGATTCCTCTGGCCCCTCTGCAGCTCAAGCTGTTCAGCAGTGCTGCAATTCAGGCTCTCTCTAAAGGGATTTGTGTCCCCCACCCTCTGCGGTGTGGCTGCTGAAAGCCCAGCCTCCTCAAGATGTGAAATCCCCAGCTCGCCTTCCCCTAAGAGAGAATTAACAGCTTCGGTGCCAGCCACTGGGACAATGGCACCAGCCCTAAAAAGGCGACAGGCACCGGCTGCTGGTGGCGCTACCGTCTCCATAACCCCTAAGCCTGTGGCTCCCAGGGAAGGTGCAACGGGGCAGGGAGTGCTGAGCAACCCCATCCCCTCAATCCTGCTAGAACAGCAGGCCCCGCTCCCTCTCTTCCCTGTCCTGGCCTTGTCCCACCACTCCAGGCCATACCCAGGCTCTGCCTCTCCAAAAGTCCTCAGTGAGTGGTTCAGTTCTCGCAGCCAGCAGAAGAGGAACCTACCTAGGCTGTAAACCCTGCACGAGAGGAACATACAGGAGAAGCAAGCTGCCTCTCCTCTCTGTGACAGAGAGGTGTTGAATGGGTTTTGCCATTCTCCCCAGATGTCAGGGCTCACCTGAACAGCTGTCTTCAAGCTCCCTGACACAGCTGCCTGGATGGTGCATGCCTTTTGTGGAAAAGACAGCAGCTGCACAGTTGGGTTGCACTGGTGGAGAGAGCAGCATCTCCCTGTGGGCTATTCACACCCTGACAAGGCATCTGTCCCTGAGCTCATCTGCTCAAGATAGCCTTTGTCAGCAAATCTCCTAGGCTGTTTCCTTCCCTTGGAGTGTGCAGCTGAGTCCTGGTCACCTTTGTCCAAGGCAGCAACGAAGACCATACAGATTCCAGCCTCAGAGCAGAATAAGGGCACTACTGACAATTTATAATTTGAAATGTTCACGTGTTGGGTGGTTAAGCTAAGGCAAAGCTCAAGGATTTCAAGTATTTTTTAGGCATGATTGGGAAGCCAGTGTTTTGTCATTTCTCCATGCGTTAAGGGTGTTGTGACCTGGTTCTGCCCACTTACCCTCACACCCCTATGCAGGACTTGGCATGGAGGGTGTGAGAGCTGGCCCCGCAGCTGGTAGGACAGCACCCTTTACTGGTTTTGACAATTTAATTTAGTGGTTCTCAATCATTGTTTCTTATTATTTGTCTATATCTAGAATCATAGAATCTTTTAGGTTGGAAAAGACTTTTAAGATCCTTGAGTTCAACCATTACCCTGGCACTACCAAGTCCACTGCTAAACTATGTCTTGAAGCGCCACATCTACATGTCTTTTAAATACCTCCAGGGATAGTGACTCCACCACTTCCCTGGGCAGCCTGTTCCAATGCTTGATAACCCTGTCAGCAAAGAAATTTTTCCTGATATCCAACTTAAACTCTCTGGTGCAACTAATGTTATTAGTCAAAGAGTAAGTTAGCTGATAAAATCTCATTTAAGAGAAGCTTTACAGAGTATTATTTTTTCCTGCTGCTTAAGGATATTACTGGCACGTAAGAATAAGCAATGGGTCCTGAAGCACCGCAGCATGAACCATCCACATGGTCAACCTCCTGTTTTCTGCCCACAGTCCCCCTCTGCCTTCTCATTAGCAGCAGTGGTGTGTTGCTGGAACGCCCATCTCCACCCTCCTTCTGAAGGCACAAAGGGCTGGAGATGAAAATCTCCCTCTTCTGTGCTCCTAGCTATGGAAAGTGGGAGCCCTTCTGGTTCCCTGAAAGACACAGTGGCCTCAGAAGGGCAAGCAGATCCCAACAGCCCTGCGTGTAGTGGTCAGTGAAGTGGTCCCTCCTGCACCAGAGCCCTGAGGGAACAAGCACTTGGCTCTGAGCACCACCGCCCCTTGCTGGCCTTCAAGCTTTCAAGAGAAAAAGAGAAAAAAGGTCCCATCCTAATGTGTGAATTATCTGCAGCCATACTGTAAAGCCATCGGCCCCTGGTAGGTCTTAGACTAGATGCTGAAAAATGAAGCAACTGGCTGCAAGAACGTAAAGAAATTGTCTGTGGGTGAAGGAATGTGTTCAGGCAGGATAGTGCCTAGCCATCCTTCAGCCAAGGTGTTTTTCCTCAGTGAAAGGTGTGGCAGGGGTGGCAACATGTTTGGTTGCCCCTCAGCCTCCTGTAACCATCCCAGCCAGCCTGGTTACTCTGTGCTGCTGTTGTGTGTCCTGCAGGTTTTGTGAACTGCCCAAAATCCGTGAAAATGTTGGTGAGCTCTAGAAAGCTTATTCTGCTCTGAGCTGCTTCATCAGACTAATTTCCTACCTCCCAACTTAGACTCCACAAGAATAATATTTTGATGTAATATACATGATTTTAACTACACAGCCACTAAATATTTCTGGCTTGGGTCAATCCTTCTGTCACTGTGGGGAAGCGTCTTGGTTTTTTTTTCTATTACGTTGCTTGCTTGCTTGCTCACTGCTGTTGTGCCTATCTCTATTTTCAAATGTAAACTTGCTATGCCACTATCAAGTGCCAGTGAAGAGATGTGGATGTTCTGTGTGACAGCGTGTATATAGCAGATGCATATTTGTCCTTACGGCGAGATGCAGTGTTTTATCCTGAGGGAAAGAAGGATGACCTTTAGTCTGTCTGGGTATTTTACAATGTGTCCTTCCTTTTCTGTTTCCTGTGAGGTTAAAGACCTGCTGGTGATGATTAAAAGTACTGCAGTTTCTTCTCTCTCTGAATAGTTTTTTGAGTTATTTCAGAAGCAAGAAAGAGGCTAGAAAGGTTTAGTTGCATCTTCCTTTTCACCCTGATGTCCACCAAAAATCAGATTCTGCCGCATTTTACTTTCTAACAAAAGTAAAACTTGGTAACCTTTTCTTTCTGTTCATATCTGGCAGCTGAACATGCCCTACCCCTCCCAAACAGATTCCCAGAAGGGTATTTTTTGCAGCCTTCGTACCAAGCTAGCTTTCAAGGTGCCAGCATGGGCTCTCTAGACTGAAGCTTCTGGCACTTTTGGGTCCACATATACTAGCATTGTAGCTGTTAGGACACAAGTTTAGAAATGTATTCCTAATTACAGCAGAAATGGTGGCCAGGGTTCATATCACATCTTTTTCCTTGGGCTCTTTTTCTAGTCCAGAACTGCTATATGTCTTTCTGCAGAATGCTGGCAAAGATACTGTCAAGGAAAAACATAACAAGGTAGTGCAAGAAGATCATCTGTGATTGCACAGATGGTCTGCACGTGTGCCACAAGCGCACTGCTTTGGGAAACATTGAATTTACTCTCCCTTAGCTTCACAGCTGATTCCAACTTGCACCACAAGCCCCTCTGACACTTCCAGGAAGTGTTGGACTCGCTTGCAGGGTCTCCACAGATGATCTGTGCAGATGCTGTGGAAATGTCTGGAGTTTTTGGACACTGAGTAACCTGGGGTTGCTACCACATAGTAGTTCCAGCTGGGCCATTGGACTTGCAGAAATCCCACATAAATGTAAAGAAGGTCCTCTGAGTCTCCCTTCCTTCCAGACAAAATCTATGGGCAGAAGAGGGCATGTCCAGTTAAACCCAGACATGTTAGCCTTGCTCTAATCTGTTTGCTGGATGTCTGCAAGATGCAGAGAGATCAGGCAGAAGATGAATGGTGTGGCAGTCTAAAACCACGCTTTGCTGTGAGTAATGTTAGCATATTGATGCAGCCTTTCATTCTCACTGTTTGTCAAAAGTAATTAGTGTAAAGGTCTCCACAGGATCAACATTTGAAATACTTTTTCCACTCCACATTTTCTTTTCCCCCAGTTTACAGTCTCCTCTTAAGTCACCGTGTTTGCTTAGTGGCAAATTTGTATGTAAAATTTCATTTATTTGCATTCATTCTGGCTTCACAATATCTGGGACTCTGAATTCTCTTAATGAATATGATCAGTTCCAAGTAGCCGGGAGATTGGATCAGGCCAACCACCCAGCATCCCAGCACTGAAACTCCGCTAAATGAGAAGGAGGTAGGGAAAAAAAAAAGCTGTCACCTGTCCTGGGCTCCAGGGTAGGGGTTTTGGCTACTCAGAAGGCACTGAAGGAATCTCACTGGGCTTTGGAGCGACTGCTGGAATTGCAAATCAAACAACAATAACAAAAAAAATCAAAATTTCCAGCCTGTTCCTGTTCTGCAGTCAGCCTGCAGCCCCGCACAGCAACTCAGCTGCCTGGAGACGGGGCATTCCTGCAGGCTCCCCAAAGTCCTAGCTTCTAACTAGGAGGAGTGAATACCTTCCCAGGGCTGGAATGCCCTGCTCTTAGTTCACGTCCCCTCAGATAAGTGGTGACATACCACCCACCCAAATTAAAAAAACCTGCCCGGAAATATGTCGAAGAAGAATTTCCTGGTTTAAATGCCTCTGGAAGTCACTACTCTTCTACATTCAACATTCAGATTGCAGCTGGGGCTTTCAAAAAACACAACTTGAATGAACAGCTATGGGTCATCCAGAAGGGGAGGGCCTGGCTTTGTGGTTGCTGCCCAGAGCGGGGGTGGGGAGAGCTGGGGTGCCCTAGCTCGTCCTTCCAGCCAGAGTGCTGCCAAAGAGGCCTCTGACCCGGACCCCTCCAATGGCTCTCAGGAATGTACCACCTTAGGCCTCTCTGAGACAGAGAAAAATCATTGTCCAAAACTTAGTTTAATTAGTGGTCAGGCTGGAAAGGGATTCTGCCTTCACTGTGTTCCTTCCTCTCTCTGTGCAGCTCTGTTCAGATGTAAACATTACTTTCTGGTGGAGTTTTCCCTGGCTTCGTTCTGTACCTGATTCTTTTACTCACACCTCCCTTTCATCCCTGCAGATGGCTACTCTCAGATCATGAACGCGCTGCTTTAGGACAATGGAAATAGGGCCTTTTGTTTCTCAGCTTTTCCTCTCTGTAAGAAGGGCAGAGGTATCTATCTGTGGGCAGGAAAAGATGGAGGAGCAAGCAGTTCACTGGAGATCGCCTTCCAATCAGAAAATCAAAGTGCTTAGCTAGAGCCCAGCCTCTTACAGAAGCATGTGGAATTAGGACAAAGCAAAATCTGAATTCCTCTCTCATCTTTGTGTAAAATTGATATTAAGAATTTACTGGCCTTAACTGCATTTTGTAGGGACAGCTATGTAAAAGTTGCATTATGTTCTCCAGAGTACATTTTTACATTTTTACATTGCTGGTCACTGGCCAAGTCCATGACATGCAAAGCCCTTGTTGTGCTTGTTGAAATCAGCTGGACATACAGCTTTTCTGCACCAAAGAGAGGGAGGCTCTTCCATATCAAGACATACAGTCTCATGTAAATGAAGTAACTTTATGTAGCTTAATAGGATCATGTCCCTAGCTCCCTGGGACTGAAAGAAAAAGGAGTATTATTTTTTTACCCCTCACCATGTTTTTAACAGGTCTCTTACCTGGCTGCCATTCTATTGCCTTCTGTCACTGAAATTAAGCTTCTGAAATCTATGATATAAACCTGTACATACCTCTGCTACAGTATGCAATGTCCCAGCCTTCTAAGAGCAATGTACCAGGGAATATAGAGTATAATAATGCAGTAAATATAGGTCAGCTTCAGTAGATTGTAGCTTTTAGCAACTGGAACAATCCTATACACAAAAAAGGAAAGAAAATTCCCAGTGTGGGCATCAGATCTGTTCACGTGATGTGAACACACATGCTTGAACTGTATAGACACACAAAATAGTGAGGCTATGATGAAGAGCTACATAATAGCTGTGGAAATATTTGCAGTATTTTGTATTAAATTGATAACTGAAGCTAACTGAATTTTCCAGGATGTCTTTATTATCCCATTTATGTAATAATAGTTGGAAGAAAATTCTCTGCCTTCTAGAACTGTTCTGTCCCTGGTGCAGTGTTTTACTTTTTACATGTAAAGCCTGACATTGACAAGTGACTTTTTTCTAAGTGATGAGAGGGACAAAAAACAACCATTTTGTTCGAGTGTGGACTTGAATGAACTAATCAGCTGTCTGAATTACCTCACGTGCCACAGCACCAGAACCCATCAAAGGCTTCTCCAAGCTGATTTTGAAATCAGCTTTTAAAAGCACTTTGAATTTCACCTTTTCCTTCTTACTCTATGGCAAAATGATAATGTTCCACTATCAATCAAACAGAAAATACACAGCAAAACTGTAATTTTAATAAATTTATTTAAGATTGGCTAAACATGAAAAGCCAATAAGAATGCATTAGCTGTTTTCATAATATGACCGGAACCTTGTGGGTTTATTTAAGTGAAAACTTTTGTATCACACCAGTTCTTTGTTCAGTCTATAGTTCAGAAATTTATCTCTAATGAGTGTCTAATCTGCTGCACTTTTCCTCATGACTTTGTATAAACACTGATTTATTTATTGTACTTCAGCTGTAATAATTTGCTGTGAGCTGGAATCACAGCTCTGGAACTATTCATTAGGGAACAGTAAACACTCGGCATCTTTTGAGTCAGTCAGGCTGTGTCTGGAGTTATTTACTACAACATAGGTGGATCAGTACACTGAAGCTACTTGGTGCCGAAACCCCTGCATCTGACCTGTTGGCAGTTTGGGAGCTTTTCTTTGGACCAGGTGGTCTGGTTGCTTGAACCAAATGTTCCCACCAAGGATATGTTTTGAAGCTCTCCAAAGAAACATGCATTGACTCCTACTCCCAGGTCTCCATTATGGACAGGAGCTCATTAGGTTGTGCACCCAAACCAGCTCTGGCTTAGTATTCTCCATGAGCAATTTGGTTGGTGCACACCAAAACTATTCTGCGAAGTAAAACCATGGGGATAATCAGGGGATTTGCATTTGCTGCTCTGGACCACCATACTAACACCAACACTGGAATATAAATAAAATACAGAAAAAGATTTTTTTATTTCTCTATTAGCCAAAAGCTGTTTTGTTTTGTTGGTTGGTCAATTGGTTGGTTGGCGTTTTTTGACATACCATTGCAAAGGGGTTTTTTTCTGAGAATAATTCCTTAGTGGCAATCAGTGCTGAAAATGAAAATTTCTACACTGGCCAGATTCACAAAAAAAGCTTGAGGGCTAGTTTTTAAGGAGTCAACATCTCTAGCTAGCTCCAGATACACAGCCATGCAGATTTTACTTAGTCATGCACCCAAGACAGCCCCTTTGGTCCATTGCACTGAGCTCTTTCATCTCACTGCCACTCACACTACATACTTAAGTATAGCTTGGTAAGGATCTTGTCTGGCCACAAGTCTCATGTAAATACTTTTTTTTTTTGTCTGTGTGTATTTATATGGTTAGTAAGAGTTCAGTCTGCTTTGATGATGGTCAGTAAGATTTTTCCACCACAACAGGATTTTAATCAGATCTCATGCCTTGGTTCATGTGCCTGCCTGATTTACCAGCTTGTTTAGGCCAGCCTTGTTTGGGTTAACCTAATCTCCCTTCCCTGGCTAGAGGCTGGACCACCATCTGTCAGGAGGGCTTCAGTATCCTGCTCAAGCTGTGTTGTCTATGACTACATACAGAGTCCTAAACAATGGTCTATTATCTCTTTGTCTTGTCTTTTGCAATTTCTGCAATTCTTTGTTGGTGACAATTCTTGCAGAACACCACAGCTTTTTTCACCTGGGAGGAGTCTTCCATGGCAGCACCCTTTTTCCCAGTGTCTTGGTTTGAAAGACAGGTGTCTGCCAAGGAAGGCAGGGGCCTCCCTTGGAATGGAGAATGTAAGCCCCTTCCCTCCGAATTATAAAATTTGAAATTAAAGAGCTCTCAGGCAGTTATAAGAAATAAGAATTACAGTTCTTTACTAATATATATATATAACAAAGTAATAATACAGAAATACTAGCTTAATCTGACAGAGTCAGGAGATGACCTGACACCCCGCTGGGCAGGGTGGCGGTAGCAGTCCGATTACGTGGTGGCTGCAATTCTCTTTGAAGTAGTTCTGTTGAAGCGGCGATCTTGTACAAAGGTCTGGTTCTCCTTGGAAGGTCCAGCGGTGGTTGTATAGCTCTTGTCCTCCGGGAACCCAGCAGGCAAGGCTGCTTGTAGTGTTCCAAACCCCAGATTATATCCACATGGGAATGCTTGGTTCTTCCCCCTGGGCGGAGCATCTCACAATGGGCTGATGTAATTCCATGAGTCATGCAGTGGGTCCTTGATTGCCCATTAAACAGAGATAGCACCCGGAGGGAGTTAGCAAGGATTAGCCATGGTAGGGGATAACGAGCACGGCCCCACCTGTTTTAACGGCTCGTGAAGATGATAATAGAATACATACTTTTGGTTACATCTCACATTGTAACCTAGGACACTCAGGAACACTTGGGTACTTGGAGGCAGCCTGACCACGACAGACAAGAGCATTCCTGGGAATTTCTTTCAAGTTTCCAAGGTTTCTGTTCTGAACAAGCACAAGAATTGAACATTTCTCCTGAGACTTCTTTCATGCATGGTCACCAAAATCATCATCCCTTCCCATCAGAGGGAGTTTTCCTTTGTGGCCAAGAAGCATGTGGTGGGAAATAAAAGCTGCAGCTCTTGTTCACAAAGTTCTGGTAGAATTCACCCTCCTCAGCCTCGTGTCTCTCTCATTTTTAGCAGCACCCAATTCTTGCTTCTTCAAACTCAGCTCACATATTTGATTTTATCAGATGTTCTCCTAATTGTGTCATTTTCAGAAATATTGGTATAAATTGAGATTTCTTCCTAGAATAATTTGTATCAGGCTGAAGTTTTCAGGCAAAGATCTTTACTTCCCCAGAAAAAGGGGAAAAATTCTGTTACTGTTTTTGTTTAATAATGAGACAGATACTTGATAAAGCTTAAAAAAGTTTGTGGCAGATACCAAACACAGACACTACTGAGCAGTTTCTTTTGTTCATGCAAGCAGCTGGCTCAGTATTGCACCTGAAGAGGTTATTAGAAAGATAAGTTGGAACACTAATTTGCAACATTCAGACCTTCCCTGGGAAGGTATTGCCATGACAAAAGGAAATAAAGGAACTCACAGTCAAGAACAGGGGCACTATCCACCATTTTTCACTCTCACTGGCAGCTCTAGGTAACCTTTAACCTCTTCCCACCAGCCTCCTCAAAGAAGCTACAAGATGCAAGAGAGTAAAGGAAAAGGGTCTGGTCTCCTCACACAAAATGCCCTGTGCATTTATACTTAGAACAAATGTCTTTTATTCTGATTTCCTTGTGCTCTGTTGCTCTCAGGTACTCCAACAGCCTAAAAGGAAAAGAAAAAAAACGTAAAATTGCCACCTTGCCAAGAGTCGGTTGCTTTATAAGGACATTAATGAACACATTTGAAGTCAGACTTATAGATTACTACTCAGGAGTACTTTGTTTGGTTAGTTTATTATCATGGATAGTACAGTGCTTGGCTCTGAATCATTTTACACAGATTAATTAATTTAGTTTTGTAGTGCTGCACAGTGAACTTTGCAACTCTGCCTATGAATGCAATCGGGGCTCGCAGGGAGAGCTACAGCTTAGTGACACCAGCACAAAAACAGCCATGACAAGTTGTGTGCTCAACTTCAGAGGCTGCTGTTGAGATCTCCTCCTGTTGGGAAGTGGGACTCTTCTGCCAATCATCTCATTTCTGTGATCAAAGCCATCCTGGCTTGTGCACGCTCCAAGACCCCGTACTGCTCGCACTGAAGCCAATCACTCCATCGAGAAGACAACTGGACCTTAGAAAAGGGAGCTCTGTCAGCAAGCTGGAATCAACCAGTATAAAATTTCTTCTTATCTGAAACTCTATTCTTGGGAGAAATATTATCACTAGCTGTGTGTTAATTGGCAGGAAATTGCTTGCCCTGGGCTCCTCTGACAGAGGCGTCCCCCTTCCCTCTCCTCTCCCTGAACTCCGCTCTCTCATACTGCACCACACTCGACATTTGACGGCGCTGAAGGGAGAGATGAATTCCGTGAACAGTAAAAAAACAACTTTCCGCTCCATCGCAAGGAGCCAGATGACGGATACTATTTTCAAAGACTTCTTTGTCCATAAGATGGCGTTTGAATTAGGAACTTGTTTAGCCAGATTCTCTTGTTACAATTTACTGATTCATTGGGTGGAGAATGGGAGGGCAGGATGACAGAGCCAGACAGCTTCAATTAATGATCTTTTTAAAAGATCTGGTTCAAACACAAATGCATCTTAAAATATATCCAGAATTAGACAGCAGGAAGAATTATCAATTTTAACCTATTTGTGCCTTTAAATTTTCTGCTGAAGGGAAATAAGCTGTTTTAACATCACTACTTTTGAGAGAAGAATAGTGACGTTCTAACATTAAATCTGTAGTGTTTTGCTTAAAAAGCAGAGGTGGTGTAGAAGGGGTTTTTTGAGGAAAAAAAAGTCTCCAAATCTCTCCTGATCTCTCAGTGACACCATAACAATGGTTAAGTCACATTTGGGCTAGTAAGATGGAGATTAATTTCTGTTTCAGCACAGAAGCAAAGAGATGGATCAAATTCAGGTCTTCCACCTGTTCTGACAGAAGTAATTCCTTTGACAGTTTTCTCTGGATCACGTTGGGATGAATAAATCTGGAATTAGTTCCAATGAGATACTTGGGATACCTTTGTCCCACCTGCACTGGAGGGGAACTTGGGATCTGACAACACCAGCACTGTGCCTCTTCTTCCACCATGCTCCTTCAGCCAGACTTGAGCCATTCACACCCTGCCCATGTGAAATCCTGGGGTCCTTCTCTCAGCTGCTGAGCACTGGCCATTTTCAGAGCTCCTACTTAAATTTTTAAAGTTTCTTGGAAATTGCCTGGGGCTCTAATCTTACTGTTGGGGGAAGGGGAAATGTCTGGACTGGTCTTGCGTGACCTCAGCCATTTAATTTGTCTGTCATTACTTCGTGGGTATAGGTTACCAAGAACGCAATTCTCAATTTTCTTACAAAAGTAGGGCAATGGTCTAAGCTTTCCTTTAGTTACTTGGTTGACAAAAAAGAAAAATTTCTTTCTGTCGTAGAATCATTCTTATTCTCTTCAGGAGTCTCTCCTTCTGAACACAGACACGCACATTTGTGTGCGTGTGTCATTAGAAATATCACGCACACACCAACTCAACTTTTTGCAGAATTTAAGTAGCTAGAGGTATTGAACCTGGAAGACTATGCTAGTGATATAAATAATATATACTTTTTATGAAGTCCATTTTCACATCACAGATTTCTTTAGATAAATTTTTCAACTTTCAAGTTCCCTTCTTTTTTCCCCCCATTTACTCTTCTCAAGGCAGCATTCAGAATAAGTATTTGTGTGTGGGGAATGGAGACTTCTGAATGAACTTTAACCAATTTAATAAAACTAGAACAAATCAATAAGCCACCCAGGCATCTAATGCTGTCAGTATTCCCACTGACTGTTCCACAACATCAAACACTATGGAAAACATTTTCAAGGTAAGTTCTCTGTATTCTGAAACAGGTCCCTAAAGGCAGAGAGATGGAGGTTTTCTTGGCCTACCTGTTTAAAATGGGTCATGCTCTGCATTCACAATCACCTTGAAGTCAGGCGCAGTTCTTCAAAGCAAGAGCTCCAGCGAGGCTGCACTGCTTGGGCTGCGAGTGCACTGCAGCCAAGGTCAGGGAGACCCTCCTTTCCCCAGCCCTGTTCAGAAAGTTCCTTTCTTCTTAGCCTTGGCTGGCATGGTGATAACGGCTCCTCTTAGCTGTTATCAAATTCCTATTGCCATGCAATGTCTTCTCATGTGTCATGCCGTCCTTAAACCAAATCCTAACCTCACTTCTCTGGCTTCAGTGAGAAACTCTGGGCCTCATTATCTGCTTTATCTGCGTTACTGAAGTTTTGCTACCCAAGCAGTGGAAATGAAGCTTCTCCTGACAGTAGATGTCCTTTGCCAATGTGAAATGTTTCAGTTCCCAGGGAACAAATGCTACACAAGCAAAACTACTTTTGTTGGTACAGCTATCCAGCTATCTCATGGTTTTGTCTTCACAAAAGTTCAAAGCCAGCATGCTTCCACTGACGAAAGTTTCTAGCTTGGTGCTGAAGAAGTAGAGGAATATTGCACTGGGACAGGACCTTTGGGACAGGGACAGCTGTTGTGGTGAAATTGGTCATTTCTCTCTTCTCTTCTTCATTACCCCATCCCTCCTCCAGGTGAAATTGGCTGTACTGATCCATTTAACTGCACTTAGTCTAAGGACATCTGTCAAAACAGTGAGGTTGATCTGGGATCACAGTTCATCCAACCCCAGCCTGACCCCAGGCCCTGCCAGCAGCTGGTGGCAGAGCTAACCTGGCTCTCAGAGCGTGGCCCTTGCTGCCCTCTGTGAGAGATGGGCCCCTACACAGGCCACGTGCATTCTCATTTTGATCCACTAATGCTCTTTTGTTCTGTGGAGGTAAGAAGAGAAGGTTACAGTCAGGGTGAAGATGCTGTCTTGTTATCCAGACATAGTTTTAGTTGTGCACTGCTGTAGTCTGTTCATGATCAGCTCAGTATCAACATTTTCAAGTGTATGAGCTCACAAGGCTCATCCTCGTCTGCGAGGTCCTGGGAGCTCCCATGTGCGCTGCTCTGGTGCTCAGCCTGGTGCTGGTTGCATCAGCTGAAGTGTGGCTGTGCCAGGACAGTTTGTTTCACTCAGTGCAAGAGAAAGTGTCAAATGGTAATGATCAGCTACTTTGTTAGTACCTTGCTGTTATAGCATCACGAGCACAGATACAAATTTGTTGTCAAAGAGGTCTGTCAGCTCCCGCGCAAATCCACTTTTGGTGTTAGAACTGGAGGTGTACCACAATCTCCTATCTCTACCGAGTTATTAAATAATAGCTGACTTTGCCAAATGAGCCGATATATTTTCCACATGATTGCACAGAAATTAAGAAGTCCTTGCTTATCCTCACAGAGGAGGCTTTGAACCATTCACTGTACTTTTCAGAAATCATTCTTGGTTCTGGGATCCCTGAACCCAGATGCTGATGGGGCTGACAGCAAAAGAACTGAGGAAGTCAAGGTGAGGACCATGCTCTGTGCTTTGGCACATGAAAGGCAGTGTTTTGAGCTGAATGCCCGCAACTCAGAAGCACCACAAATCAGCACCTGCATTTGAAAAACTTTGCCTCATTTGTGCTTTTTTCATATGCCAGTTTTAGATGGGTGTGAGAATCATGGATTTCAGCTGGGTTATCCCAGAAATTTTCTGGTGTAAGTGCAAGGGAGCCAGTTCTGCTCTTCTTTGTGCCTCAGTGAATTGAATAAACATCTCCCACTAGAGGAGGACTAGCAATGACTTTAGAAAACAACGAAACAGGGATATACATTCGATTGGGTTACTGGTGGAGGCGATTTATAGCATGTTGTGAACTATCCACTTAGTCCCAGAATTTAAGTGAGGGGCAGGGGTGGGGGTTGAGAGAGCAGGAAAACACAGTTCCCTTGTTAAAATGAAAGAATGAGTTTAATATATACAGGCAGAAAGAGGAGGCAAGTCCTTTCCCTGTTAAATATTTACCATCTGAGCTCTGCTCAGACTCCTGATTTTCTGTATCTCTAAAGGTGGTGGTACTTGTGACAGTAGGATATGTTCCTTAATGTATTCCTCCCTCTCAACCCACCTTGCATGGGAAACGACTGCGGTAACAAAAAGCAGACTGTTCCCTTCTCATGAATATTAATCAGTAAACTCCCCCTGCTATTTTAAATCGAAGGCTGGTGCTAAAACCCTTTTTTCCCCCCACTCAAGCATCCCCCAAGGAAAACCCTGAAAGTCCTGGGAAAGCCATGCACAGAGGCTGCCGTGACTAGAGGCCTTCTAGGCAGTGACATATAAAACTCCGAGGTCAGGGGGCACAGCAAGAGGAGGAATGAGCTTTGTTTCCGCTATGTGTTGCTGAAAGCTAAACCTTTATGGAACTTTTCTAGCTGCATTTTTGGCTATTTAGCTTTGAAAACAAAAGATTTATTTATTTTTTCCTATTCATCGCAGTTTTTGTCCTAAGTTGACAGCAGTGACATAAGAAGGACCCTCCCTGTTCTGAGCTGGAGCTGTGTATGCTCCTTTGGTCATTGCTGCTTAGTACAAATATTATATGACCTTTAAGCAAAGGGAAGAAAACAAACAAACAAAAAGATTGCACAGAGCCAATGCAGACACCCATTACCACAACTGATTCTTCTAAATAAGAAAATTAAAACTCTCTTGGCAAGTAAACTACATTGACTGGATCATGTATAGTACTAGAGGATGCCCAGAAAACCAGCTGTATGTCTTCACAACCCACTCAGCTTCAGATCAAACCAGAGGAATATTCCCAAGGACACAGGGTGATACACCCGGAGGTTGACTTGCCTCCTAGATAACCCTGAGCAGTGCTGAACAATTCTTTGAACTCAAAGCAATTTGCGATTGTGTTCAGAAATAACACATAGACTTGCCAAAATCCAAGGCTGTATCAGCAACCAGCGTGTATTTTTCCAGTGCCTGTAGTGATAAGCCAGTGCAGAGTTTGTTGTTTTCTCTTTGGGGCAGTGTTAGCACTTGTGGTGTGTTAGGGCATTTCCCATGCCAAGGATGCAATTCATGTCCTGAAGAGTGTGCAGTCAAGAATAATGTTTTAAAATCTTTGTCCTTTATCAAAGGATTTGGACAGACTTCAAAGAACATTATTATCCATATCTAACAGCTGGGAAAACTCGGGCGAGGAGGGGGGACATGGCTTTCCCAAGGTGATCTTCTGAACTGGTGTCAGACCAGGAGTAAAGTACTGTAGTTCCTGCCTGCTGTGGGTGCCACATCTCATCATGCTGTGAAGGTCAGTGCTGGGTGCTGTACACTCCAGATCTGATGTGCTGGTTGAAGACTTTGAGTGAGAGATGCTGCATACCATTAATGAATGGAGAATTGAGGCAGAGGATGGGACACACTCAAGCTGATCAGCCCAAACAGAACTGTGTTTGATGGTTGCTGGTGGCAATACCTAATGGCCAAAACCCGTGGTGGAATGGCAGTAAAGCTCACAGGACAGGCTCTGGGTGAGCATGGAAAATAACCACATCTCAGTCTTTGGAAACAATATCTTAGGACATTGCTAGTGCAGAGGCTGGGAGTATGGTGGGTTTTGCTGCTGGTGGTTTGGTCACTTCATAGGTTAGAGTACACATTTGATCCCAATAAGCCATGCCACCCAACTGAACTGGAGATATACTTTTTCCTGATTTATTCTGGAGATGTGATGCCTTATTCATGTAAAGGCAGAGTGGCATGAACCAAAAGTACCTGACCCAGCATAAAGCTTGCTCACACAAAGATAAACCTCCACAAGTCTTTGAACAATTTAGGCTTGAAGAGTAAATTCATGTTAGATCAGCATCTTAAGTTAGGTGGCTGCAGTGGTTTCGGTCCAGAGCCCTGAAACCACATGTACTTCCATATTCTGGGAATAATTCTGAGATAAGTAGGTGACTGTGTTCAGAGGAAGAGATTTTCAGGCAGAACCCAAACTTTGTACTTGCAGGATCTGGGTGGAGCGAATGGCTGATGTTAGTACACAGAGATGTGTATTTGCTGCATCAAGCTCTCAACCAAAGCTCCTGGCAGATAACAAGCGGTTTAAGAGGGTTTATCAAGCTGCAGTTCTCCTGCTCAGGACTGCTCCAAGGTGATGGCAGCAATACAGTTCCTCCCAGACACGAGAATGAGAAGCAGCTGTAGCTAGTAGCTGCAGGTATAAACATGTATCACTAATTAGAGCTATTTAATAATTTCCTGGCTCCATTAAGTGCTTGAAACTGATATTTACTCTTTGTTTTCACCCTTCTTTGGAGGAGCAGAGCTACAGCTGACTAATCCCAGTTGGTAGTGAACAAGATGGCAGAAGTGTCAGTTAGTTTTCATGGAGTGCTGTAGATGTGTTGGAGTGTGAGAATGCAGGTATCTGCTAAAAATCAGGTTGTTTACTTCAATAGAAGCATTTGGCTATCAGTGTTTTCAAGACTGTGTTGTGCGATGACAAAAACCCCCCACAAACCAAACAATCAATAAAGAGATCAGAATTACAAGTTTGAAAAAATTTATTCTGTGTATTTGAAAAGAATGCCCCAACTGTCTGTTCAGGCAACTACCTTCACAACATTGCTTTATAGACATATAAAATCAAACAGTTAAACATTATATGGGAGATCCAAGTGCAAACTGAGAAATGGACTTGACCCTGGCAGAAGCTGTGAGAGATCAGAAGCACATCTCAAGAACTGGTTATTTCATTTCAGCTGAACACTTCCCAGGAATCCTTCTACCTTCAAGCCAAGAGGCCTTATTTATTCTACTAAGAGATGCAGATAGTCACCACTATATTCACCTGTGGTATACTGAGATTAATGGGGAATTTCCAACAGGTAGCTATGGCACCCTGGAGAACATGCAAAGTTGGCTCTGGATCTCAAACTTTCAGTTTTTCTGTTACCTGGCCCAGCTGAGCCAGCTGTGCTCGTGCTGAGGCACTCAGCCTCTCAGTCCTTCAAAAGAGCATAGGAGAGATGAGACCTCAGCAGTCAATACTGAAGATGCAATGCTCTTTTCCCTGTCATCATTTCAGCGTGACTGTAGATGCTAGAGCCAAGGTTGGCCATGTTTTGGAGAGGACCGTCTCTGGGCTGCTGCACCCAGAGGCTGTACTAGCACTTGAATTCCTTGAGCAGTTCCCAGCAGTGCATATAGGAGTAGAATCCTTATTTCTACTTTTCCTTTGTTAGTCTCCCCATCTGCCCTGTGGGCTTCTGCACTTCAGGAACCTAACAGAGGACACTTCTTTCTCTGTGGCATTCTCTCTATACTTGTCTAGGGCTTTGAATACCTCCCAGTTAGTGATTTCTGGCAGAACAATGTACACCATTTATAGTACAGACTACAGCCAGCTTGCCTTTCAGTTTCCTGTTTGACCTTTTAAACTTTGTTATTTCACAAATATTCAGACCTGAAATTTTACACACTTAAGGCACCTAAAAGCAAATTCTCCACTGGTGAAGTTGTCTAAACAGACTAGCCAAACCTTGAAAGGATACAATTTCCCTTGAAAGTACATCCTCACAGATAATTGATAGCATAGCCATCTTTCAGACCAGATGGTTTCCTTTTGGATGCTTACACAGAATAAAGTATGAGGAGCAAAGTAGCCTTATACCCTCAGAACAGATCCTGCCATCACTTCTTAGACTAAAATCCACATTCCAGAATGGTATAAGCTAGTAAAAAGAGCCCTTGCATTTCACCTGATAATAATTAGCTTCACTGCAAGAGAAAAGTAATTTCTATACATTAGTTGGCTCTATCTCTAATATTTATGATTGTATGATATTAAATGTGTATTATGCACACGTACCTATTAGGCAATTAATATAGTGCTGCATAAGACATAAATATAAAGGTATGTTTCAATTTATACTTACATTTATCCCATGCCTTTCTTCATAGAGATTTGCAAAGGTAAAATTTATAATGTCTTCCATGAAACAAAGTGACTTCTGGAGTTTATGATGGTGTCATAATCACATCTAATAGCTGACACTGGGCTAGTCCAGCCTTCCCTTTTGGGACCTAGGTTGTAATAGTAAAAGAGTACTTGCATTCTGTATTGAGCATAGGAAGAAACATGGCCCCAGCCACCTCTTCCTCCCCTGTGAAAGAGCTGTAAGCACTGAGCTGTTCACAGGCACAGAGAAGATTTGTCCTTTATTCCTGTGGTGTTTCTCTGCTCTGCCCAGGCAGCAGGTCCCCCCTCCTCCTCTGGAAAGGTAGCAGAACAGATGGAACTACCTTGGAAGACAAATGATCTACGGGGTGGATTGGGCTGGTGAGAGTAAAGGTGGAGAAAGAAAGCACCAGTTTAAGAGACATGGGGGGTTTCAGGGAGGCAGAGAGGAATCACACACTGGCAAGATAAATTTAACAGGGCATTTTTAGTTCTTTAAATAAAACCCCAAACAAACAAACAAAAAACCACTTCCTGAGGTTATCTGTGTGTTGTGGAGGGAAAACACCACAAAGTGAATCAGTAGCAGCCCAGCTGGGAGATACCTCAGAAAGTGCTTGTTTCTGCTTTTGGTGTGTTCAACCACAGGACTGTTCTCTTCCGAACTGCTGAGAATAGAGGATCGTGAGAGAAAGGAGAGGATACTTGGCAGATTAGGAAGGAAAACACATGCCTTCTAAGGAAAAAACACTTGGGAAGCCATCACTGGGAATCGTGATGGTTGCAAAATTCTCCTACTTTTTGTCTCCCTTCCATGTGAGAATATGTCAAAAGAGATGGCAAGACTGCAGGGAGAGTTCTGTGGAGGTGATGTGAATGATAAAGTTTGTGAGAGCAAAGCAGTATAAGAGAGATTGGTCTACTGTTCTAGCAAGATTGGCATTAATACTGAATTCAAGGAGTTGTATACCTAAGGACCATACTAGATTCCCCTAATTTTTCATAATGGTTTGTGGTTTTAATTCTTTTTTAACTTTTATTACTCTTAATGCTTCTAAGAAGTTGCCTCATCAGAACTAAGAAGTTGGACAAGTGACTCGTGTAACGCTCATCAGTATGGGCAGCCTGAGTTATGTGTTTCCTGGAACAATTATCCTTCCAATTTCCACTTTTTGTTCTATGCTTGTCTAATGTTTTGTCCAGCCTGGAAGCAGGGAAGGGTAGGGACCTTGCCAGGTGGTGTGTTTGCAGTGTTTTTGTAAGATCCTAAATGTTTAGCCTTTGGGAACAGCATTGGTTGAAGTGGTTGTAATCCAGACCTCCTCACAGAGCATGAGAAGAGTTTGTGCTTTGATGGGGAGTGCTGTGAACAGGATGGCTCTTGCACGGCATTGTATTTGTGGAGGAGGTGGGTTCTTCTCAGGAAGCCTGGATGTGCTGGTGGTTCCCAGCCATATGCTTCCCCCAAGTACCAACTGCACTGGCAGAGCTCAGGCTGGGAGAGCACAGGATGTACTTTTGGAAAGGTTCAGTTGCCCCTTCATGTGCCCTTTTGGGCCTCGGGCTAGGCAGGCTTCAGGAAGGGCAGAGAGGAGAAGGTCAGAAGATGAAAGGGTCTTTAGAGTAAAACCCTTTGCTGAGATGCAAGGCAGAATGACTTTGTCACTCAATTACTCTGGACTTTCAAAGCACAGAATGAAGTGTTGGATGTGGCAATGCAGCCCTTGTCAGCACAGCGTGTGGGAGGCAGCCCGGCAAAGGGAAGTGAGGAGGGTTTGTTCAGCAGCTGGCACAGCAGCTGGGCCCGGCCAGCTCACATCTGACTTGCTTCGTGCCTATCAGTGACCAGCTTCTTCTGTGGCTGTGACACTTGGCACTCTGCTAAGTCTGCTCTTAGTTCTCCTTCCCTAGCACGAGGTTCAGCAGCAGACATACACCCTGGGGAAGCACAAAGCTTTTTAGGCAAAGGATTTTAAGGCCTGCTTATGTTAAGAAATTAAGAAACAAGAGTTAGTGGCATCTAAACTAGGAGCAGTAGTGGTAAAACTGCTTTGAAAAGCAAACTATCTTTAAATTATATTATTAAATCCCTGTTGACTACTCTGACCTTATTGAATGCCTTGGCTTGAAGGCTGATCTATTTCATGCACCCTTCTGACCAAATCAGTGGGTGGTGTTGGGTGAATAACCATTATGAACTGTGAGACTCAGAGGCTTCTGAGAGGAAATAGCTCCTTCATGAAATTCAAAGGCCTTTTTACTTGTTCAGAATGGATGTAAATAGGTGTGAGGGTCTTCTTCAGGGGCCTTTCTAACCGAGACTGCCCAGTCCTCCTGGCTAAAACATCAAATATCATTTGTATCTGTAACTAAGTTGTGTGTATAATTTGTGCTTTTCAGTGCTGTATGAACTGCAGTGGCGGTTGCGATTTTCCAAAGTCATAGGAATTAAGGCATCTGTAATAGAGCAGGTGCCTAAATCCCTGAATCTTTGTGAAAAGGCAGTCACAAAAGTTGTCATGAGAATCACAGGGAGAATGCCCTGGGGAAGGACCTCAACACTGTCCTAATTGGAAACAGAGATTTCACAGGCAGGGCTTCTGTTTGTAGCATTTTGCTACATCCTACTGCCATTTAACAGTCTCAGGATGACTCTATAAACCACTCCTTATCACAGCCAGGTCCAAAAACCTGTTCTGCAAAGCCCAGAGTGGCTAGATTTTACAGAGGTGATTCAGATGATTTCTTCTACCACAGGTATCCTTTCTCCTCAGCCCCACAGCATCTCTTGCCAGCATCAAACACTCTATTAGAGCCACTGCTGCTGTGCACCATCTTAAACATTTCTCCTTCAGGAGTGGAGATTTGGCTACATTTCCAACTCTGTGTACCATAAGGGAACCGGAATGTGGCTGAGCATCTGTTCCTGTGCTTCTGCAGTTCAAGCAAAAAATGTTTTTACCTCTGTGTATCCTGGTTGACTTGGTGCACCCATACTGTTCTGCTCCAGCCTCTCAGCCCCAAACAGTCACATTGCATGCACATCAGTTTGAACCCAGATTCTGCTACCAGGCGTGTCTCTTGGCAGGGAAACTAAACAGAGCATAGGGCTTGGAAGCTCTGCACCATCCAGTCAGCCTGCCTTACTTAGCAAGAACCAGGACTGCTCCATGACATGTAACAAAGACAGGCTAGCCTAAGTGTCCTGGAAAGGATGCTTAGAACCAACCGGTTTTGGTTGGTTGCTTTGCTGATACCACCCCTCTCATCTTCAATACTGCTGATGCTACTGTACGTGCTGTAGCGTGACAGGGAATTGCACCCACTGTATCTTCTTGAAAGCTGAGCACCAGGCAAGCTGCTGGAAACCCTGAGTCTCACCAACTCACTTGTGAGTAATCAGTGTGGAAAGCAAGGTGTTCCTGTTTTGTCTCTTGTTAGTTTTCCTACAGACCAGTTACCATCAGGACACTGCTATCAGCCCAACATTCATCAGAAAATGAGACCCTGTGTTGTTAGAAGGGAAAAAAGAGCATCAGCTGCTTTCAGGAAAGGAGAACTGGTGCCAATTTATGGTTTGCTTTCAAAGGGCCTGACAAGCATCTTATTGAAACTGATGGAACAGCTGGCATTGATTATATTGAGTTCAGCTCCAACATGAAACTCTCAAAGCATTTTGCAGCATCTAATGATGGCTTCCTACATAACTGCCTTGGAAACCCGATCTGCTTTCCTTCCAGCCTCATTCCAGTCCAGGTTGGCTTGTGTTTCTTTGTTCACTAAAGCTCTTGTTGGCTAAATTTTTTGGGACAAACATGTAACTGGTGCTTAAATCCCCAGACAAAAGAAAGCACAGATGCCTTTTCGTCTTTGAAATACCCAAGGTCTTTCTCTGCATAGCAAGAATCCATGTCCTGAATGGACTCGGGCGGGGGCAGAAAGGGACTTGCTGCCTGTGAGGCTTGGTTAATATGCCTCTGACTGGCTGGCTTTGTGCCTTCTCTTTAGCTCCTTGTGAATGAGAATAGCCTGCTGGCAGGTAGCCTAAGGGCTGGCTATGGCTACTTGTGAAAGGGTGAGCTGGGCAACAGGAGCAGGAATAAAAGTAGGGAGTAGCAGATGAGAAAAGAGGGAAAAACATTCTAACTGATGAGCACTTTACTGCTGAGGCTACATCTTGTAGCCTTCTCTTTTGCTGTCTGCAGCAGACCTCTACAGCACCCACCATCCATCTAATTGATTCTTACCTTCTTGAAAGTTGCTCAGAGGTAAGTCTGGGAGCCAGCCTTGCCTTGCTGATTATTTTCTCAGCTCCCTCAGCACCCCAGGGCTGGGCCACAGGTACTGTATCTGAAGGCAAAGGGTTTAAGATGCCGTGTGACAGTGGCATTGGCAGAACACCCCATGTTGCTGATGTATTTTTCTGGTTTGCAAAGTTCTCAATTGCTTCATTTGCATGACATACACTGTAGGAACACTTTTCTGCTCTTTCTGTCCAGCTGCTTGCTGCTAGACTTGGGGTTCTCAGGTACTACACATTTTAGGAGCTGAAATTTGTTGCAGTGTTAAAGGCAAATGTTATAAATCACATAGAGTGCCCTCAAAGGGTGCGTGCTCTGCTTCAGCACAGCAAGCCTCTTTCCAGCTTCTGGAATTTGCTTCATAAATGCGGTCACAACTGCTAATTCTTTTTATTTCTTCACATATTTTTAGTGTGAAGGAAGTCTGTGGACCTACAGACACTCAGACTGGTTTGTAAAATAGCTACTCATTTTTTCCAGGTGGCTTCTAAACCCGTATTTAGAAACTTCTCTTCTGTCTCACTCTGAAGCCATTAAGCATGTGGAGTATGTTCAGCAGCTGACAAGTGAACTGAGATTTGGAAATAATAAGGGTACAAGAAATCATCCACCAAAATGCTGTAGCTCATGTCAAGGCAACATGGAAAAACACCCAGTGGTCATTCAGCGTTAAGCAAGAAGCCTATCATGGGTTCAGGCTGATTTAAATAAAAGAAAAAAATAAAAGCCAGAAAAAGAAAAGATCACTCACTGAAAAGAAGAAAACCAGAGGAAATAGGAACTAGATACCATCTAGCACCCCATATGCACTGTGAGGGGAAACAAAATGAGCTGTGCCTGTGCTGAGCTGTCAGAAACAGGGGCAGAGGGAAGCAATGGGCTAAGCCTCTTGGTGGTGTTGATTTATCTGATTCACAGAAAATCAGTGCAGCCCTTGTAGCATGTGTGGGAGCTGCCGAGGTAATACATTTGCCTCAGCAAAATCAAAGTAGTCTTGGTCCCTTGGTAGCTCGCAGGAGGCTGCTTCTCCTCTGCTTGGGGCACAGAGCACTGCAAAAGGTTTCTATGGCAGGGACTCAGTGCTCTTCTTCCAGCTGCCATGTCTGTAGAAGGGCTTATGGAAGGCTAGGAAAGAGTCACTGGAAAGGCTTTGGTCCTTCTTGTCTAATTCTGTCGTGCTTTTTAGACTGAGGCAAGGTGCCAGGCATTTAATTTACAAGGAGTATTTCAGGGAGAGTTTTCTGCGCTAATTGCCATGCTGTTTACTGCCAGAGAGATGCAGGGTTTATTACTTCATGCACTTTAAAACTGGCAGAGGGTGACAGGGTTTATGATTTAATCTCTAACAAGTGTGTCTTTCTTTGGGGGTAGGTGAAATGTTACTATCATCTATTCAAAGGTGGAGTGACAGTTTTTTACTAGAACCCAACTAACTGCATCTCAGAAAAGTGCTGATACAATCACACACAAGAACTGGATGAGATGAGACACTTTTCTGCCCGTTCCTGTGGCACACAGTGGAAGCTGCTGATATTTGATGAGCAGTAACAAGATGCCCTACTGTGACACCCCACCAATGCCAATTGTTTATGCCAAGTCTGCTGAGCCACCAACATGCTGAAGAGGCAGAGTCATGTTTAGCACAATAAGATCCAGAGGCTTGAATATGTTGCAGTGTTCATTCCTGATACTGTTGTTGCTGATGAGAATTTATCTACAGTTTCAGAGAGGCAGAAAAACTCACTCCTAAAAAGAGAAGAGATAGTGAGCAGTTGTTTCTGCATGAGCTGATCCCATCAGTCTCCACGTGCCCCCAGTGCGCAGAACTAGGATGCTAGGTTAGCCTTGCCTCAGTGTTGCAGATTACACTCAAATCTCATTTATCCTCAGCAGCTGTATTGATAACTGCTTCAGGAGAGTGCCTTCAAGATGTATTACCTTAATTCATGCTTTGCCTTGCCTCCCTCGGCCTCTCTCTGCTGTGTGCTCTGAAAGCCTCCTTATTCTCTGGCGTCCTCCAGCCTTGCCCAGTCACTGTGCTGTCCCTGTACCCCAGCAGCTCTACGCCTGGCCCTAGTCACAAGGGGCCCTGGAGGGTCAGTTCTGGAGTCAGGGGCTTTGTTGTGGCACAGCTTCTGTACTTCGGCACTTCTTGCTTCCTGCACAGGTTGTTTGCACCTGCACAGGGTCACAGCAAAAGGACTGCAGATGTCTGCAGATGATTCACAAGAGTATGATGGATTTCTGCTGTTGTATGGGAACTCATTACAAGGCTCCTAATGTTTTTCCGTTTGGTAATTTAAGAGCTTGGGTTTCTTGCACTGAAAAGCCCCTCTGGCATTTGTGAGGAGGTGAACCTAATGGTTCCAAGCTAAAGCCAGGTTACTGAGACCTCAGTTGAGTGTATTCTTCAGAGAAGACAATCAGAGATCTTTCTAAATGGGAGCAGCTTTCCTGGCTACACTTAAAAGGGTTTGTATAGGTCTGCAACAAAGTTAGAAAGGTGTACTTGGGGATGAAAGCACCACATGCCCTGATGCCTGGGACACCTCTCTGTCTTTATGGCAGCCTATCATCCTCATTGTCTGCATCACACACCTGCTAGAAAGGGCTCACCTGCCCTTCCTGGGTCCACACACAGATGTTTGTATCCTGGTGTCAACCTGGCTTGTCTTTGGGTTGCTCTGGAGTAAAGTAGGTTGATATCTGCTTCAGAACTTCTTGCTAAGGTTTTCAGCACTTTGTACACTGTTTTCCCATCTCCCTCTATTTCCCTCCATATCAGCGTTACTCATCCTTGTATTAGTGTTCCATATGCTCTCTTGCTTCACAAGAAAAGGCTCAGTATAGTCTCCATGCATTCCCCTCCCAGTGCTCTGTCTTTGGGCAGTAGAGAGTGACAGACTGAGTTGAAGCTGATGAGCCAGAAAGCTGAGTGGCAGGGCCCTGTTGTCCCTGTAATGGTTGCAAAAACATCTGTACATCTCTGTATTCCTCCAGCAGATCAGGGGCCCTTCACTGCTCACCTCGGGAGAACAAACTGGCAAATACCTGAGCTGGAAAAGGACTGCCCCTGCAAGAAGGCTGGTTACAGTGTTAGAGGAGAGGGAAATTCAGAGTCATTAAATAGGAAAGGATTGACTCATCACATGCCCTGGACTTTTTAAGTAATCACAGCAGGAAAATAGAGTAACTGTGGCTTCCCTTCCCCCACTCAAATAACTGGAGTCCTTATTTCAGCAAGTGCCACACAGTGCACAGCTACGCAACTCATTTTCATTTTACAGGGCTTCTTGGCTTTTATCGTGACAAAATTCAGTGCCTGTAAAACTCTCGAATTTTTATTATCCCTTTCAGAAAACAGCATTCCTCTTTATTTTCCTGTCAGTGACCTCAGACTTTTCCACTAAAGAGATGTATTTCCTAGGACATGTAGGATTTAAGGGGTGGTCAAAACAGATTGCCCACTCTGTACAGTCCATGAACTTTAACAGTGCAGATACAAGGAATATATTTGCCTATATTTTTTGTGTCCTGAACACTTTAGGCAAAGAGAGCTTGTTCTAATGCTGTTCTGCATGCTTCTAGAAACCAGCCCAGTCCTCAACAGACTCTCTTCCCTTAGGCTTTCTCAAGGGGAAGCCCTCTTTCTCTGCTTGTGTTTGTTTCACATCTGACCAACAGTTCTCTGTCCTTCAGCTTCAGCTCTGATGTGGCTTCATCTTTCCCTAAGCTGCAGGAGACCTTGTTTTAGTGTTTATACAGAGCCACCTCCCTCCCTTTTCATACTCCGGTGAATTGGATTTTATTCACCACATCTCAAATCCATGCTCTTCCTCACACGTGGTCTGTCACTGTTTAGGGAAGAGCAGCTCTGTCTGCCCATGCAGCCCATGGCTCCCTTCTGAAGTGCCTGGGAGGGGGAAAGTGGCCCTGGTCAAGGCACAGGGGCTGCTAGTGAAATGTCCATCCGTGTGAAACCACACCTGATTACAGGAACTCATCTGGTACAAAATTTCGGGACACCTGCCTGGCACTGGAGTCAGACAAGTCATTCTCTGGTTTTAAGTTTGTACAATGACAACCATCACCACTGGGGTCCCAAGGACTGCATTTTTTATATCATTTTAAGGGAATACTGTTCAGTTTGTAGCAGGTTCGGATGGAACTAGATGTTGGAGTCAGCCACTGAGAATCTAGGTCTGGAGTCCTTACCCAAAGAAAGCTCTCACTGACTGTGTAGCTGGCATTTTCTGATGGCCTACATGTCCCTCCTACTCTCTAGACATAAGAGCAGTTTCAAATAAATCTGTGGAATTTTTTACAGTTTGGTACTGTGGCAAGCTAAGGGAAACTGTATTATCCCAAAGGAGAAAGACACTTTCATCTTCTAGTACACACTTCATTGTGAAAAAATAACTCAAGCGGATAAAAAAAGGTTATTTTTTGCCTAGATCATTCTGCGCTTGATTTGCATCATGGCCTATGAACTATTTTATTCTGTCACAACTGTGGAGGCAGGGAGCTGCAACATAGCCTGGGAAGAAACAGCAAGAGGTAGAGGACCAGGAACTTCTTAAGCCACCTTATTTGCAAGCCAGTATATCACGTGGATTAAGAATCTAAATTCTCTGTTTTGGTGACCTCTCCGCATGTGTCTGATCACTCTGTGTGACAGCAGAAAGAAACAGAATATGGTTTTATGTGCTTTTAAACACGAAAGAGTTGCAGAGGGCATTACTAAAATGCAGATTTCAATCATCAGTTCCCAGGAAAATGAAGATCATTAGCTTTGGGGATTTCACCATAATGCCGCTGTGGAAGATTTATTCTGTTGAACACCAGAAATACATGCAGATGAAGAAAACACAGGTCTTGCCCTCAGGAGCAATCAGTGAGCTAAAGTCAAGCTAGCCAGGTATGAGACAGAAGTGCTACTCTAACAGAAGCGTTGACAACTGGCCTTGCTTTAACTTTAATAAAGGGGATCATTTTCTGTGACAGATAGCTAGAAACCTCAATGAAACCCAAAGAGCTGAGGGTCATTTTGAGTGCTGTTGTCTGCATCAGAATAACTGGCTCTTGCTTCTGCCGGGCATTTTAGAGTAAAAGTCTCTGGAAGTTGAAGAGCAAAGACAATATATACACACATGTATACATACAAGGGAGCAGAGAAGCCCGTAGCAAAGAAATAAGCCTTTTACCCCAGCAGAACTTACTGCACTATGGTGTGAGACACAGGGGCCCGTGGAGAAGCTGCCCAGCATCAGCACTGACAGTGCTATTGCTCTCCACAGCAGGGTCCCCCACCTCAGGCGTAGTCCCTGAATCTCCCTCCAAGTGGCAGATTCAGTGCAAGAGAGAGGGTGGCTGTGGTGAAGTGTGTATGCCTTAGGGTGGGTGTAATTTTGCTTTTTCTCCTCTGAAATAAAATTCACGCTATTAACTTCGGTATGAACAGTTTTCCCAGCACCAGAAACATCTACCTGCCTTTCCTGCCCTCTCTCTCTCCCCTATCTCCCTTATTCACTCTTTTCCCTTCAGAGTCTGTATTCTCTGTTAACAAAGAAATAAAAATTCATCACCACAGCTGTTCTGCTGCTCCATGCTTAATATTCAGGCTGGAAAGCTGGTGATCTTAACTTAGAAACAGGAGAAGAACGACTTACACTGCAGATTTGGTAAAGCTCCTCTCTGCCTGTGCTCTTCTGTTCCCACTACATGTGTGAAAACTGTTTCAGATTTCACAGTGGTGATTTCTGCTCCTAATATCAACTCCTGAAGGGCTGGCTCGGCTTCAGCTCAGTTGTTGCCATGTCATCAAACACCTATGGGAGATTTGGCTGAGATTTGGTCCAGTGGGTGAAAGAGAAAGAGAGGAGAGTGATTATAGAAGTAAATAAGACCCTGAGTCTGAGAACTGGGGTAATTTTTATTTGCTTCCCATCAAATCATACTTATCTTACCTGTAGAGGATGTCTCTGGCACACTCCAGTTTCACTGATACCTTTGTTACCCAAATGGCATTAAAACTGGGAACATGGGGCAGAAAATTTGCATCAAATTCTCACCATCACACCTTGTCTCAACCACATAAATACCATTACACTTATGTGGTGTTTTCTCTGCAGCAGGGACATGTCCCAGGTCGTACCAGTGGGCAGGAAGATGGTATTGCAGTTGTGTCCACCATGTGATCTGGATGGGGCATCGAACATAAGTTCCAGTCATAATTTTTTGGCTACTAATGTAATGATTTTTGGTTAGATGCTCCGAGGAGGAGAAGTATTTAAAATGTATCACATTGCTATACGTGCAAAGAGTCCCTTAGGTTGAACAGAGGAGCCCATGCTACAATGTTGTGCATGCATGGTGGTGTGGGGATTGCCGTGTTTGTTCTGCAGGGCAAAAGGAACATGTCATGCACAGCACAGGACACAGGTATCCCACTCTGGTGTCACTAGGTCTGGAGCAAATGAAGCCAGAGCAGTGGGGGTTTTGTCTCTTAAAATAATGCAGAAATCTGGGGGGAGGGTGCTCAGTGAAGACCTACATTAGTCTCTCCCACTGGTGCCCTGCAGCTTTTAATTAATCGGGTCCAATTATTCAGCCTATATCCATTTGAATAGTGGATAACACTGGAAGGAATTCACTTTCAATGGGATTTATGGCCCCCTTCCCTTAAATCATTTGAGATAAGAGATTGTAAGTGTTATGAAGCCTGGACAGATCAGTATGATCCAAGCAGTTAATGCTGTGATGTATTTATTCAGGGAACAAATTGGAAATCAGGAGGAGTGGAAACAGTCTTTAAATTTACAGGAAAACAATAGTTTATAATTATTTCGCCTTTAAGTCAGAGAACAAACACAACTGTTGTTTGAGGCTCTTAATCTGATTGCTGAAATGCTGGCCTTTCAGTGCAGAGCAGCCAAGGGGACAAGCACTGCCCTCAGGCAACAGAGAGCAGTTCTCTTCTGCTACGGAGAGTCAGATGAGGAAAGGACTGGACTTGCTTTCAAAATGTGATTAGACCCCTGTGTTTCAGCTTGTTTCAAACGTGTTACTTTCTACCTTCTATTTAATGTATTCCCCCCTTGGCTCACACTCCCAAAGTGAACTGGGAACCAATCAGCTGTAGGTTTGTGCTGCTGGAGGACTATTTCTGACATGCTGGGAAAGTTCCCAAAGTCTTTTCTCACCTTGCTTCCATCTCCTGCCTCCTCTGTCAACTGCCAAAACATCACACTTGCTAGTGACAGCAAAGGAATTGAGGTAGTGTCCCATCTCAACACAGCTGATAGCAGTGTCTGGAAGCTCCAGGTCCAGGATGCCGAAGGGCTGAAGCCTTGCACTGTCCAGAGACAAGAGGCTCTTGAGGGAGGGAGCGAATATTGCTGTCCCACCTTGCCCCAAATCTTGTCTTCCATCCTGTCCTCCTTTTAAGGATGAGTGAAGGAACACCCACACAGGAACAGGGGCACTGGGGCATCACTTTCTGCCCCTTAGAAACACAAGAGTTACTAAAGAATCATTTAAAAACTAACTGCCTTTCTGAAATGGGGTGGTAATATATTCCCTTTTATTCTCCTAATGGAAACATTAGTGACTGATCAGTTCAAATGAATCTCAGTGTATAATCTGTTAAGGTAGTTATATCCCATGGCAGCTGTCAGTTTGGAGAGGATGGAAATACCCTGGCTTTCATTCATCTGTCTAGGGAAGGTCACTGGGATTCAGATATTTTTACTATCCCTCATCCTCTGTAGTAGACAAAGTGGAACAAATGTCCTTGAGTGCTGGTGATACTTGCAAGGAACAGAGGTGATGAGCAGAATACAGCATGATGAAAAGAGACTATAGGGGACGAATAACAGCATATGTCCTATTTTGCTGCAGGGGCCTTCTGTTTATAGCAAACTCTAGGGTTTGGATGTAGTATTGTTCTGCCTATGCAACTGGGTTTTTTTTTTCCTCTGTGCTTAGTCTTCACCAGCAGAGATCTCTCAGGTTTCAGAGTCTCTCTGTAATTAGAAAGAACAGCTTAAATCCTGACTTCAAACGAGAAGCCACCAATCTGCTGTGTAAACAGAGAGCTTGAGTGAGCTCCCAGGAGGGTTTTTAAAATATGTTCTGCTAAGCCCCTGGGGGCAGGAGCCAGATCGTGAAGGGGATGAAGCCCTTCATTGCTACCAAGCAATCACACATGTTGGGGACATTAGGGAGCACGGGGAAGAAGCTGCCCAGTGCAGCTGCACAGCATGCAGGTGCTTAGTTTAAGAGCATGGCTGTACCTTCGGTAATGCCTCCCGAGGCTGCATGATTTTCGTCTGCATCAGGAGGAAGCCCAAATGATTTTCTGCCTAGGTAGTTAAATTGCATAGCACATGGTACTGGCCTCTGTTAGCTGCAGGGAGGGAGGAGGAGGTTTGGGAATAGTGTAGTACCTGATCCAGCATCAACTCTACAGGGACAAAATTCCCTCTTTATCTTTTTTTTGGGAGTAAATTCGAGCAGGCAAGTGACATCCCAGATGTTTCAGGTATATAGTGCTTCACAGTGAACTGGCACTGGGCTCCCTCCAGCTGGCTCTGCTTTCCTGCAGAGCCATAGTCCAAGTGGGAGTCTGGATCCTGAAACACCTTCATGGCACAGACTGCAGGGCCTTCCCCAGCTGCTGTAAACAGCAGTAACACTGTGCGCTGTCTTCGTATGGATATTGAGAACAGACTAAAGAGGTAGACTGAGGTGTGAAAGTCTAGCAGACCTTTTGCAGAAGATAAAGGAAATCTATGGAGGAAATCTATTGACCCACACTACCTCTAATCTGTGCTAATTGTTGTTAAGGTGATTTAAATGATAAACAGGAATATAAAGAGGAATCTCTGGAATTCCTTGGTAAGCCCATACAGCTCATTTGCTCTGGAAGTCACCAGCAAGTACAGCTAAGGTGCTGCTTAGTTTACAAGAGCTCACAGGGACTTTGGCAGGCCGAGAATGATCGTGATCAATTCCTGCTGGCCCTAACTCTCTGCAAAGACCAAGAAAGCTCCTGACAGCTCAAGAACAGATTGGGAAATATATGACTGTGTAAAGGCACCTTTTTCCCCACTTGTGCTGCCTTATTTTGGATTAAGTTGTTCACAGAGTCAGGCTTAGCATTTCAAACCCACGTGTATTAATTTCTTTACTTGCTTTTAAACATAGCCACTCTGAAAATACAAAGAGTGGATCAGGAGAAATAAATTTTGCCTGCCTTAGGTCTCTTATTGCAAAGCCAGGTGACATTCTCCCCAGGAGCCACACAAGCCATGACCATGGGTACGCTGAATCTTCATTTTCAGGAGGAGGAGCCTACAGGCAACCTGTCAGGTCTCTCAGCCCTGCCCTGCCATCACCACAGGTTGCTGATTCTTCTGACTCCTCTGTCTGTCCCAGAACCAATATGCTTTATAAAATCTGCAGCAGCTGTTTTGCAATATGAACATGAAATTTTGGAGCTTGTGTGAACAGGATGGGCTGTTTCTTTTATATAGAGGGGATAACATATCTTTGGCTGCTGTATGGGCTGGGAAAGATTCTCTTTGTTTCTCAGGGCAAGCATGGTAAGAAGGTGATAGATACTTGCCCCCTCTGTCATCCCCCATTATTCTTTCATACTGCAGCCAGCTCTCCATCTGATTATTGTACTGTGTGGCTAGGAGGCTCTACCAAACTTTTCCCTTCATCTGTGAATGCCAGTCCTCCAAAGAGCAAGTAAAAGACTCTCATAACATCCCATCCTTTCACAGAATCACAGAATATTCTGACCTGGAAGGGACCCACAAGGATCATCAAGTCCAGCTCTTAAGTGAACGGCCCATACGGGGATCAAACACCGACCATGATGTTATTAGCACTATGCTCTAATCGACTGAGCTAATCTCAGGGTTTCATAGCAACAAAGAGCCAGTCAACAACGCAATGAGGCAAGTCTCCCACTTCCCTGAACCCTCCCACTGCTGGTAAGGAGATGTAGGCTGAGATAATCTTGTTCTCTGGGTCTGAAACCTGGCAACTCTTGTGCAATATTTTGGGCATCTGGCAGTAAGGCATGCACACTGCAGAGCTAGTTCTGGAAGGGCTTTGTAGGACTAGCCCTGTTATATAGAACTGGATGAAACCTGAAACCTGGAAAGCTTGTGACAAAGGTGGACATGGGCTGTGGAGCAGCTCTTACAACCCTTGCTGATACGCTCGTGCGATCTGCCTCCACACTGGCATAGCCACCACTGAAACCAGAAGTAGAGAAGTGGAAAGTCAGGTACGGCTTTGTTTGAACTACACATTTCCAGTCGTTCTGGAAAGCAGTTCTCATACCTGGACTGTTGAGCGGCAGTATACCGTGTACACACAGTGTATAAACAGATGGAATTGAAATGCAATATTCTAAGGGAGAAAGTTTCTAGAGGTGTTTGATACTCAGTCATCTCGTGGGCTCTGTGGGTGGAAATGCACAAGTGATATCAGAGTAGAGAGTTACAACTCTTCTCCTGGAGAAAAATGCCCCAGAAACTGCAAAGATTATCAGCTGGAGCAAGAATTGTAGTGAGATTTGACCTGGAATAAAGAAGGTTGGTTAGCCTCAAAAAGGCTTATGCTAAACAAAAGGCCAAATCTTTAACTGGTGCAAATCACCATTTAGGTCAGCTGGCCTAGAGTGATTTAGTGGAAGAGGGAGTTGAAAAGTTGTTTTGCTAAAAGAGATGTGAGTGTGATAGTAGATAGCAAATTGAATCATGTGAGTCTACAGTGTGTTATGGTAGGAAAAAAAAGTAGCTAATGAGATTCTTATCTACGTATGGAAAGGCATCAAGCTACAGCTGAGAGAGGCACTGTTTCCTCTCAATGCCTGATGACATCCCAAACAAAATACACTGCTTTCAGCCCTGGGATGTATCACAGTAGAAAGGTACAGATAAATCCATGAGGATACAGGGAGAGGCACTGAGATGTGCTACTGTAGAACTGGAGAAGCTGATTGGTGAGGAAAATGACAAAAAAAGGAAAATAGATAACAAGGAGCCTGAAAAAATGAGATTACATATGTCCATGTGCTTGCCAGGTGTGAGTTCCACAGGGTAAGTATGGGGAAAGATAAGAAGCACATGGCAGCACAAAGGAGCACGTGGCAGCACAGACCCTGGCGGGAGGAGGTGTCCCGCAGCAGAGCCCTACAGAGAGGAGCCTGCGGGAAGCTGACGGGCGGGTGAGCAGCGCATGATCACCCCATAGAAGGACATTTAGAAGGTGCTTTGCTGAAGTGGCAATGTGTGATAGGTCGCTTAGTGAGAATTACCATGTAAGGAAATACTATGTCTTGAAGAAGTGTGTAAAACCACCTCGTTCCTTTGAATAAACGATTCAGGTCCAGGAACCAGATTCAGATCCAGGAACCAGATCCAGATTAAGTCTGAGTTTCAATCACCGACAGGTAAGGGAATAGTTTAGGTGGTTATAGCAGGCTATAACCAGAAATAGTGGCATAAAATTATAAAATGTAACTGACAGTAATATGAGGTTACTCCTTCCCAGGTTACCCCACAGACAATTCTCTGGGAAAAAGGTGAGGGAAGTGCTTTTGCATGGCATACTCAGCTGGAGAAAATATCCTTGGCCCTGATCTCTTCCATCTTCCATTTTAATGGGTCCAAGTAGCTGTTGCAGGAAGGGTTTGGGTTTTCCTGCCATTTTTTACCTCTCTGTTATGATAAATATTGATAGCCTTGCCCAGAGCACTTCCCTTCTCCTTGCTCCATATGGATCCTTAACGTGCAGGTTTGGGCTGTGCTGGGAAGAGTCTTGCTTCAGCTGATCTCTCTCCCTCTCTTGAGAAGCTGTGGTGCTGGGAAAGGGTAGCATTGGAGGGGAATGTGGGTAGGTGACTGCCATTAGCAGTCTGTAGGGAGAAAGTTGCCAGCAGTATGAAAATAATGGTGTGTTGTGCATGTGATCCTTTGCCCTTTTGGCTGATGAAGGAGCCTCAATCAGTCCTGCCCCTCTGGGTAGGGGATGGGAGTGCACACTGGGCCCTCTGTTAATAGCTGGGAAGAAATTCAAGCAGTCAGCACCACCTCCGACACAGGCAGCCCCTCAGTCAGTGGAATAAGGCGTGAGTTTCTCCACTGTAATGAGCTTGTTTTTACATGAGATTGCTGTAATAAGCTGTAATGAACAAAGAGCTGCGGGATACAGAGTGAGTGGGTGATAGGATGGCAGATGACATTCCATGTTGATGTACGTAGAAGTAATGTGGGGAAAAACAATAAGTGGATGAGTACGTATTAGCTATTACCACCCAGAAGGGAGATCTGGAGCCATCCTGGGGAGGAAAACTGTGCAGCATCAGTCAAACTGGAGGTGGGGGGAGGGAACAGCCGGGAAAGGAACTGGCAGCAAAACAGAAAACATCATTATACTGCTGTATAAATCCATGGTACATATGTGTCTTGAATGCTGCCCGCAGTTGGTCCCCCAGAGAGGATGTAGTAAAATGAGAAAAAGTGTGGCAGCGCTGGCGGGGAGTCCTGCAGAGTGACAGGGGGCTTTGGCTGGGAGTGAGAGGCAGGGACAAAGCCAGGAGCAGCCACAGGGTGAAATTTTGAAGAGCCGTTGGTCAGGAGGGACAAACATTGAGGCAACAGGTATGAAATTACTCCCATATGAAGGGACAGTAACCAAGCTTTTCACCTTGAAAAAGTGACAGCTGAGGGGGCTACGCTGGAGATCGGTCAAGTCACGATGTGCACAAAGATATGATTAAGGAATGATCGTTCACTATTTATCACAGCATGGGAGCTACGGGACAAGGAACAAAGTTACCGTGAAAAAGTTTAAAGGAAAGAGAAAAGAACAGCTTTTTTATCATTGCATGGCCAAACTTGGAACTGGCTACCACAGGACGCAAGTCAGTGATGTGTTTATAAATGAGTTCAAAGGGCTTGGAAAAGTTATGAAAGTATTTTAAGTAGGGATGTTAAACTGGGATGCAGATGCAACCTCCAGCTCAAGGAGTTTCTTTGCTCTAGATTGCAAGAAATTGGGGGGATTCCCATCCTGTTCCTCTCCTGTGTTTTGCCCTAAGATGCCACAATGGCTACTGCCAGACAAGATGCAGAAGACAGACTTTAAGCCCAAGGCAGATATGGCAGGGGCTGTGTTAGGGGTCTAGGTGTGGCTAGATCAGTGCCGACTCCACATCCTCCAGGAAGCAAAGCCACACTTAGCAATTAATGTACTAGTTCTTGTGACTGACGCTCTTTCAATACAGTCCTACTCCAGGGAAGAGTTAGCTGTTCAGGAGCATGTGAGATTAATTCCTAACAAAGAATTGTCCAAGCATTTCCTTTAGGGAAGCAGCCAGAAGAAGATAGACCTTTGTTCTGCATCACTGACTGCTTTAGGTCATCCCTAGAGATGGATTTAAAGCAAAACCTCTTGAACCCTCTTGAACTTTAAGGAAACTCATTCCTGGATCTTCCATCTGGCTCAAAAGCTCTGCAAGGGGCTGAGATTCAAACACCTCTGAACTGAGGGGAAGTCTGGAGCCTGAGCCACAGCAGTAGCTCGAGGCCATCCTGAGCTTTTCATGTCAGCTTTCTTTGAGAGCACCGGCTCTGTTCCGCACGGTGCAGATGGGCCACAGGCCATGTGGAAGACAGAATGAGAGGAATTCCTCTCACACACCACTCACACAGAAAATTTACCTTCAGGTAAACTACTTTAAGAAAGCTTCATTATATTGGACAGCTGTTTACCCTGCTGAAAAGTGTGAGGAGTCCTTCTTTTCTGCTTTTCCAAGACTTTCATCTCCCCTCTCTTTCAGGAAGAGTAGATGTAATAAGATTTAAAGCTCTGCCATGTAATTGTCATGAAGTTTATATCCCATGATTCCTGTTTGTGAGCAGAAATAAATTAAGCACCTGGATAAGCCCTCTTTCTCTCCCCTCTCCCGAGCACCCAATGTGATGAGAAAACTGCTGAGAAACAACCACAATTAACGATGGGGTCACATTTAGTTCAGCACCATCGGCTGGTTAATTGGCTGATTCCATTATAGTTCCCCTTATCTGTGTGCCAACACAGCTTCTAACAAGCTGCTTGCTGGGTAATTAATCCTGTCCAGGGTTTAGATCCTGAAGCTGGGTCTGCTTTAAGGGACTGTGCCATTACTAGCCCTCTGCTAGCAGGGCTGCTTCACTCAGAGCTCCTCCTTGCAGAGCCTGACTGTAGGTCCAAGTGGCAGAAGGGACATGCGGAGACATTACGCTCCCTGGAGAAAAGCCAGTCCTTGGTTTTGTGGTAAGAATCCAGATCCTGTACTCAGTTTCCTGCTTTTGCTGGATGTTGCTTGACAGATCTGAAGTTAGGCAGCGCCTTGAGAAGTTAAGTGGCCCTTCTGCAAATGCAGATCATTTTATTAAACAAATCCATAACATGATATAAGCTCTGCTAAAAAATTGAAATAATAAGTTTATAAAATAACCAGGGTCCTGATTGACAGAAAGAATGTAAGAGCACGAGGAAAATGAAAATAGAGACTGGAAAATGAAGATGGAGCTGGACATTGAAGTGGGAAGGGCCAGGCTGAGCATTGATGCACAGGGAAGAGCAGACAGACACTAGCAGAGTCAGCAAGCAAGCAGCTATCAGGGCGGTCTGTCACCTCTGTCACTGTTGTGCCTTCTGTCACAGACACATAAGTGGGCGTTTGGGTGTGAGGCATACCCTTGTTTGTACTGGTGAATGCACTAGACGGAAGTGCTGATCTTATGTGCTCTGAGGCAGAAAAGTCCTTTCAGCCTCTCAGGTAAGCTGTAAGTGAGGGAGGGTTCACCTCGGCCTTCCCCAGTCTGTGTTGTGCCAAGACGTGTGCCAGACAGCCAACAGGAGTGATTTGAGGCAAGAAAATGAAAATATGGTGGGGGGTGAATGATTGTAAACATTCATTTGTGGAGCCTCTATTCTCTGATTTCTCATGAAAATACTTCTAAAAATGAGTGCATGAACAGTAGGTCGCTTTGCAGCAACATTCTTGGAAGCAGGGACACTGGAGATGCACATGGAGAAGGCATAATGCCAGGATTAGCAGGAATGCAGGCAATTGGATGCTTTGAGCTGTGGGTAAAGGACAGAGGAGCTTGTATTTTTACCACCTATTCTCAGTCAGCTTTCATTTAGGAGGAGATTGATTACCTCCAGCTTTTTTTCATGGGAAACTTTCCTGTGTCATGTGCCCTCAGTCCTTGCTTTAACTTGCATCAGTCCAATGCTAAAGGAGTCCAGCAGCTGTTAACAGTCACCAAGTGTTTTTTTACTTCTGGAAGTTGGAAAAGAAAGGAGATGGTCTCAGAGATATGACTTAATGAGATGAATCTTGAGGTATTCCTCAGAGCCCATTTGCAGCTTGCTCAGTGCAGGAGCACCATGAGCTCAGGGACCTCTGTGTGAGTTCTCTCGGCTAAACTGGGTTTTGCTTCAGCCAACAGCCTGGTGGAGTTGGAGTGTGCAGGGCAAGTACTCAGTCTGAAGCCATCTTCGGAACAGAAAGAAAAGATTCTACCTCCTAGCCAAACAGGACAGGAAAGGCTCTGTTAGCTGGCCTACCCGGACCACCAGGAGACAGTGGGAACCTGTGGAGGCAACTTCATAATTGTGAAGGTCTGTTGTAATGTACAGCTGTGCACAAAAATCCTCACTATTAGTCGTTTCATAAATCAAATTTGGACATTGGTTTGCACCTATCAATTCAGGCAGGTGAAACAAACACAAAAGAAGCATGTGATAAAGCAAGATACTGGCGATGAGAAGGGGTTGCTTTAAAGAGTGGTGCCCCTGGAGGAGCTGGGGAAGGCTTTGTAGCACTCTGCTGAGGAGGAGAGATCAGCATGATAAAGACAGAATTTCTGAAAGGACACAAAGGGAGCTAGGGAGCAGGAAGGGGAAGGCACTGAACAGGGCGTGGGGTCAGCAGTTGAAGTCTTGAAGAAGGACAGATGGAGGGGAGAGAGGGAATATGAGACTTGTAAAGAAGCAAAGAAGGCAACTGTGTGGTTTGGGTGAACCACAAAGTGGGGAGAGGTGAGATTACATGGCTGTAGTGAAAGAAAGATGTGGACATGCATGTTCAGTTCATTTTGCTCGCAATCAGTACCTGAGAAATCAATACTCATTAACAGCATAAGCAACCCTTGATTAAGAGAACAACAGAATTATGAAGGAAAGAGGATGCCTTCAGACACTTGCAGCCAGGAGAAGTAGTGCCTACTGCTGTGTGTCCTTTTTTCCTGGGGGGCTGCTAGGGGTCAGACAGTTGATCAGAGTTAGATGTTTTTTCTCCATCATCACTGGTGTCAGAAAGGAAAGGTGATAAGAATTTGACAGTGAATACTCTGGCAGTGTAGGTTCTCATTTTGTTTCAGGTTCCTGACTAACAAGTGGGAATACTGGAACGTGATGGATGCTTGACAAGTCTGCTTTTGACTTAGAGAACTGCTCCCCCATTTTCCTGTCCTGCCGCAGTTTAGCTAACCAGCTCTCAGCATGCCTGCTCCTCTTGGGAACAGGGAGCTTTGGACACCCACAGCTCTGTGATGATGCCCAACCTCTTAGCATGGGGCCTCCAACCCTGCAGCAAGGAGGAGCTGTTCCAGAAGAACTTTGCCAGGTTGCCACGACCTTAATTTTTGCTGACAAACAGTGCCTGCACATTTATTTTCACCAGCATTAGTGCATTAGGGGGATTTTTGCATTTCTGACTATACTACTATGCCACTTTGCAGCCTCAGTTATGGCTGCATTGTGGATATTTCCATTTCCGACACTTTGGAGCTCAGAATTTGTCAGGGCTGAACACTTCTGAAGAAAATTATCTGAGGAAGACAAGAGGCACTCCAATATGTCAAAGCACAGACTGGGACTATTGATGTATTTGGTGCCATGTTTTCAAACTGCTGCCTGTTGGGAGCCACATCCATCTGTCTTTAGTTTTTTCTTCCTCCAGGAGTATGTACTAAGTACCATCTGATTTATTTATAAAGTATGAAACAACCACTGTTGAAGGGAAAATATAATGCTGTTCAGGTCATCCTAACTTCAATGGATAAGACACCTGAAGCTTTGATATTATTACTGACAATATCAGAACTGGTGAAGCTTTAAGTACAGCATTTAGAAACTTGCGAAGATGTTCAGCCAGAGTGGGAATAGGGTTGATGCAGGAAAATTCTGAGAGCATCAAGACAGAAGTTAGACTTTTGATGATGATGATGATTCTTATTATTATTACCAGTCTGCCTTTACAAAGGTACCAATGAGAAATGATATTGGTTTTCCTGTGCAACTGCACTGCTCGAAGGTATCTTGAATATCAAGTGCAATTTGTTGAAATCTATAGTCCTGATGTTCTGCTAGAAGGGAATATATTATATCCTATATGGGGTTTTTTTCTTTTTCTTCCAGAGCCCGGTGTTAGCCAATGCAATTTTCCTATGAGGAAAGAATTTCAAAGGGTCAGGTCCACATATTTCTGATACCATCTATGGAAATTAGCATTTCTGACAGACCAGGCTGGAAATCTTTTTTACTGTGTCTGTGAATGCATTGTGGCCTCTCTTTGGTTGTCAGGGGATTTCTTGTTTGTTTTCTAGTGGGCTTAGCTAACATGCAGTTTCTGTTGATCTGCTTATCCTGTGGAAGGTCTGAGTTCTGTGGTGTTGCCTGTACATTATAAATATTGTGCACACACATTTCAACCAGATACTCGTGACAGCCTCGTGAGAGTCCGAGAAGTCCCTGACTATCTCAGAGGGGATCATTTGCACTTTGTGGAGTGCAGGACATAAGTCTTGTCATCAGGAAGATGCATTAGAGCTATTCTGCTTGCCTTTTTCCATAGGCTTACCCTGTGCATCCCGTCTGAGACAGACTAAGCATGCTGTTTATGGATGTGATTTTTTGCTACCAAAACAATAATGCTATCTCTCGTCCTACTTAGATGTGCTGACACTAATAAGTCTTGTATTAGTAAAAAGATATTTCCCTCTAATAAGGAAGGTTTTGTCAAATAAGGATGCTTTTTAACAGTTTTCACGCATGGAAGAGAAAGGGATGGAAGAGAGGAGAGATGTGTTGCTTTAGCTACACTGATCTAGTTAAAGTAGCACCATTTTTGTGTGTAGACAAGAGCTTAGGAAATGTGCAAGTCTTAGTCTGGGGGCAGGACTTTAAAGCACCCATTGAAGTCTAGTGTCAGTTTTCAAGGCTGAAGAATATTATTTTATTTAGGCTTCCAGACCAGCCTTGCTCCAGGAATGCACTTAGGTTGTTTTTAAAGCAAACATGAAATCAATAGCCTGGTGTTCTGCTCTGCTATTTCTTGCCAGAGCCTAAGGACCACACATGGGTTTTCCCTCCTCTTCGTCACACTGCCAGGCATGCTCTCGGATAACGGCAGGCAGTTCTTGGGGATGAATGCGGAGAGGTTCCAAATGGCCAAACACGCACTGGACATCTGGGCAGGTTTTGCTGCAAAGTATTTTCCATCAGGCTTCCCTCCAGATATTACCATGAAAGGACCAACTCACACCAACCACCCTGTCACAGATTTTAACCAGCCTCTGACTTTAGTGGGAGTTTTATCTAAGTAAATCTCAAATACGAGCCTGTTGGCTTACCTCACCATTTACAATGTTCCTGGTGGAACCTGGGGCTGTGGTTTTCATTTTGACCCTGGCAAACACCAGTCCCGACAGCAAAACAGCACTGTGCCCTCCTGCACACCACTCCAGTGGTGGGCCTCCGCTCACATTTCCCTGGACTCTTGTTTGGTGCAGGAACATAACTTACTTTCCTCCATCCTGTGCAGCAAACAGAGGCTTCACCCAGAGTAACAGATTCTGAATGCTTGTCCGTGTAGGACTGACCTGCAGTTGGGTACGCATTCCCGACTCCAAGCAGCCACCATCCTCATGAGCTAAATAACAGCCTCTGGCGAGCTGCTGACCTCTCTTGAGAGCTGAATGCTCCTTTGGTTTTCAGCAGCTCCCTTGGGCCAGGCTAGCTCCTCTCCTGCAGGGTTTGAGGCTGAACCGTATGGTACCAAGACAGGTCCCCAGACAGAAATGAAAACACACATTAGCAAAGAGGAGAGAAACAGGCCAAAATTGGAAGTGACCATTTCGTGTTTGATGTTATTCAGAGGAGCCTGTTCTTCATTTAGGACATTAATAGTTGTAACAGAAGCTGTAATATTTCAACAACAGTGGTGATTAGGAGCAAAGAGGCAGCTAATCTCCATCTAAAAAGAGCTAACTAGCCCGTCCTTTAGCCCCCACCGCACTGTCACATTTAAATACCATGAATATTCACTGCTTGGCACCCAGCTGGCATCTGAGCTGTTTTGACACAAAAACCTTCAAACTCAAAGAGTTTTTAATCAGTCTGCAAGAGAGAGAAGAAGAAAGTGAGAGAAAGAAATAGGAACAGAGAAAATGAATCAATGAGTTCAACAGAGAGGAGGGTATCCGAATCCAGTTAACCCCTTCCTTTCCCTGCAGACATAAATGCTGTCTCTGCAGCTCTGCCGCCCTCTCCCAGGCTGCAGAGGAATGGAGAAGGGGCACCCCATCTCCTCTGCATAGCCCCATACCTCCTGAGTGCTCAGTCTTACCCTGGAGCCCCATATTCCTGGGTATCCCATCCTAGCTGAGTGCCCATTCCGCATGGCTGCCCCATTTCCTCCAGCTACTGCATCCCACCCCAGCGTCCCTTGCTTCGGGCACCCCATCCCACTCACCTTCCCATACTTAAAATGCATCCCCTTCTGCTGCCTGTGCTTGTTTCCTGCATCCCCTTCTGCTGCCTGTGCTTGTTTCCTTGCACACGGCTTATTTACTCTCACCTTTGCCTGTGTTTGTGACTGGTTACCAATATTCTTGTGGCAGACAGCACCGTTTCACTCACAGTATGTGATGTGCTTTAGAGCAGCCAGTCTGCCTGCAAACAGCTTTCATCTCAGAAAGAGGTTTCTCAGTGTTAACAGCTGCCATCCTTATTGGAATCTCAAAGTTGCCTACAGCCCACACAAACCTCTTTGCATCAGCTTTTGCAGCAGGATTAACTATGCAGCTGCAAACACTGAAAATCATGCCTTGTCCTGCAAGAAATAACCCCACAATGCTCTGAAGGGTAAAGTTTTATCAGCACTGTGCATCTGGGCACTGACAGATCACCCAGCAGTCCCCATTTAACCTGGATCAATCCTATACACACAAGTGCATTTCTGTCAAACTAGTCTAAGCACCCAACACAGAGTTTATGCGAGTTTATGCAACTTTATGCTGTTATGTCAGCTTTGAGCTACTTGTGGTAGACAGTTTATAGCTGATTTGGCAGGACAGTAGGGTGGCGTAGGAACTGGTCTTGTCCAACACCTTGCCATGAAAAAAAGACATGACTTGTCTAAATTTTCTGAATGTGTTTAACTTGGTGGAGTGTTAGATCCATGTTTCATGTCATATGGCTGTGACATTTTTGATCACTACTGGGAACCACAGACTCAGACTTATTTTGTAATCAAACTACAGCCTAAGCCTAGAAACTTTGTGGCCCAGACTGCAGACCTTAACCACATGTGGGGAATCTGTACTTGCACCTCAGCTGGCAGCATATTCAGAGCACAGCAGGGACTTTTCCAACCTACGGTGTCTTCAGAGAGTATATTGTGGGCTTAAACTACACATAGGTTGTTGTCTCATCTGCCTTCAGGGTCTTTAAAACTGAGATGCACCTCAAAAGCCAATGTCCCAGTTCTTTTAAGGAAAACTTCTGGAAAAGTGAGGTATAGAAGCCTGGGACTAATTTAGGCAGATTGTTACGGTCGCTGCAAAGGGTACTGGTATCCAGGAAGGGTGTAACTGAGGTGGTGTTGTGCAGACCTTCCGAGGCAGGCCTGTGCTGAGGCAAGGCGTTGCGGTTGGAAACAACAAGACAGTGGCTGGAAGTCCAAGGCCAACGAGTAAAATGAGCAACTAGCATTGGAGGAGCAAAGTGGATAGCTGCATCCCGCTGGCAGCGGAGCAGAAGATCTCTTGGGAGAACAAAAGAGAGCAGGGTTCGTGAGGAGCCCGAAGGCCCTGCTACGTGGTGTGATGAAAAGGGTGCCACAGTGGAGGCACTGGGAGCAATGTGGCGGCAATGCTGTGGGAGTCAGATCTGCGCTACACCGATCTGTCAAGACTGGAGGTGGAGCATTATGGATGTCAGGGAAGGACAGCAAGGAAAAATTAATGTAACCAAGATGGGAGATGAGAGTTTGGGAGCAGGTTTTTCCTGTGTGGGTTCTCCAAATCTAAAGCTAGTGTAAGATTTATTAGGAGTTACTGAAGCTGTGGTGACTTTTACTGAATACAGTCTGGGACTCCTTTGGGAGGAAGAAGTAGAAAGATTTGGGTTCCACATTTCCTTAGTGCTCTCAAGATCCTCTGATGCTCTCCAGATACAGAGATCTCACCCAGGACTTTTAAAATTTACAAGCATGCACACAATAGCCAAATGTGCTTTGTAATCCCTTCCCAGGCAGCAGACAAAGTGGGTTTTGCATAGATTGGTACTCTACTCTATTCAAGTTGATAATTATTTTGAGTGGAATACCCCCCATGAAGCATGCCTGGAACAGCATCAAACCCTATGGGCTGTGGGAGGCACATCCATCAGCTGCCCTCTGGGGTGCATTCTGGAAAAGCTCACAGCTGGATAGGAGGATCCATTTTCCTATATACTTAAATGAGAAAATAGCATGAGCTTTTCTTCAGTCTCTTCTTGCCAACATCTGGCCACGACTTAAAATGAATTTGCACAGTTGCTATGAACTGTATCTGGGCATGCTTTTTTGCCTATGGAAAAATGTGGGAATCTAATCATCCAGTACAAAAAGAAGGTGTTCCAGCTAATATGTGCCTCAAAGACCCTGAGGAGACGGATTTGGAATGTTTTTGAGGAGATGGATCAAAACTATTTTATTTGACATTCACCTACAGTTTTCTGTTGCCCAACTCCATCATATTTGCATACAGCCAACATGTTCTGTATTAGGAAAGGAAAATCCAGGCTGAGCCACAGGCAGCAGAGGTGTTGAACTGGCAGCTCTCACCCACCTGAGTCCACTCTCTCCCCAGCCTGTCCCAAGGGGAGCATGGTGCTGCTGTGGTGGTGCTTTGAGGGTGGGGGACTCAGATAAGACATAGAACAGAAGCTGTGGCCATCTGTGGCCATTAAAATTCCATGACACCTTTTGGTACTGAAGCAGTTGGTGCTCAAAGTACCCACTTGCAATACAAGGCAGACAAGCCTCGTGCAGCCTGGTGAGAGGGTGCCTTGTGAGGTTTGACGGGTGTTTTTCTGCCTGCAGTGGAGAACGAGGCAGACCCTCATGCTCACTGCCCAAAAGTCACTAATCCCAGAGCTGGGAGCAGAGTTGCTGCATCTCTGTGACCAGAAAAGAAGCTGAAAAGGAAAGAGCTGTGTATGGATTGTACAGCATGCTGATAAGAGCTCTATGGTTCCTGCGACTGGATTTACACACAGTGCTGCTGGATGGTGGCACATAAATGGACAAGTCTATTTGCAGGAGGTAGAACCGTAGAATAGTTTGGGTTGGAAGGGACCTTTAAAGGCCATAGGGTCCAAATCTCCCCCAAAATGTTTTAAGTTTTTGGGATCCTAGGGATCCTTGCAGCGAGCCACTGAGTGAGATGTAGCCCAACACTCCAAGGTTATTATGTGAGATAAGAAGGCTCTCAAGCTCTTGTTGTAGGTTGAATCACATCTCTGCAACTGTTAGAAAACTAAACTTGGGGTGAAAGTAAAGGCTACAAAAAATGAAGTCTAATCCACAACACAGAGGGGTAGAAAGCAGGGGTGATGGTGGGGACCTTTACTGACTGACAGCTTACAGATCCTGTCCTCAGCACTTGCTCTCATCCCTGAGTCTCCCTGCTGTGCAGTGACCCAGGGCAGGAACAAATTCAGCTGAAAAATAAACATTTTTTTTCCTAGGGTTGTTTTTTATCTGGATGAGAATTCTCTGGTCTCATTCACCATGTGCTACACAGACAGCATGCTGGCATAGCTGGTGGTGCAGAGTATGGGCAAGGAAGCAACGGGGAGTGGAAGGGAAGCAGGATTGCATAAACTGATGTAAGTAGCCCTGATTCCAAAAACGTAACCACAGCCTGCCCGGAGTGCTCTCCTGCGTGCCAGGGCTGACCTGCAGGTTGCACAGAAGGAGTGAGAGGAAAAAATGCCTCTCTCAAAAACTCTTCAGAAATTCTTGAGTAATTAGTGCAAATCGTCCCGAAATGCTGCTACTGGGACTTTGCAGTTGATGCATAAGGATGCTGGAACATTATGAAACTTACTGGTGTGGCATCCTGATACTGAAAAACAACAGCACTTTATGTCTTGGTTCCTTTCTGTCTACAATAACTCTCTTGAAAAATCCTTTCTTCTCTGTCCTTCTCTGGGAGGACAAAAATCTGGTATTTCCCTTTGCTCCTTCCTTGGCACATCCTGTGTGTCTGGGAGCTCGCTCAACATTCCTGGTGTTGCCCTCCGTTAGGAAGGCGTTGTGTCTACAGCCCAGGGGAAGAGCTGCTTGGTCTGGCATCGTAGGTGGAATCCCCATGGCACCACCCCACCCCAGCTGCTGCCCAGGGAGGAAGCACAGGGCTGTGAGCCCTTTCTGGCTGCTGTATTTCGTCTCTCTGTGCTGCTGCTTCCCAGGCAGCATGTGATCCTCTGCAGTATGCTCTGGCTTCTATAGGGAATGGGTTAATGCTATAAAATAGTCTTTTTATGGAACCTCTTGGCAACGCAGAAAACTTTCCCATTGCCAGGGTGTTCTTTTTATTCAACAATTTGTTCCCAGAAAGCAGCCCATTTAAACAGGTTTTCTCTATTAAGGGGCTTCAGCTGCATTTGGGGTTTTTTTAGCTTATTCAGCGTGCTGTAAACTGCAGAATAGTGTCCTACAATAGATTTGTCTGAGGGAACTGAAGTGCGTACTCGTGTGATTCTGCCTACTGTGGGAGCTCCTTGAAAGCCAGATGTCACATCCAAAGAGTAATCTGTGTTTACAAACACATGGCCACACATACTCAACATTTTCAGCAGCCACCAAACTGAAATTCAAATCCTGCAATTTTGCTTCTCTACCCACCTGCCCTGCACACAGCCAAAGCAAGCAAAAAAAGTTTCCAGAACTTGGATGGGATAATCTCTTTTATTCAGATGAGGAAAACACACATTTCTGTCTGCAGAGGGCTGAATTTAGCTTCCCGGCTGGGGCCTCTCATCTGTAAGTTCTTGCAGACAGAAAAACACCAACTGCTAGCAAGATAATCCAATTTCCCTTCTCTCGCACTCAGAGGAAGACTGCCTACTCCCCCACTCCATGTGGGTTTCAGTCTGGCAGAACTTCTCCCAACCACTATACCCCGGGCAAGATCCATATCAAAGCTTCAGCCCCCCAGGGATCATTAGAAGGCATTTATTTCTGCATATTCCAGTCGAGGATGCAGGGGTAGGGGTGGAGGAGGCAGATAACTTTATTCACAATGCAAATAGGCTGCCCTTACTTTCAACCTTTGCTTCAAACCTGGAGATATTAAAAAAACATGAGCTCTTCTAAAATAATAAATACACTAATTCTGCTGGATGTTATATTGCTGGTGCCTACAGGAAAGTGCCCTGGCACCATTTGATGGGAAAAGCCAGTGAAATCTGTTAACTCTGCTGTTGCCCTCACTCCCCAAATTGCTGTTAAAAGTTCAGTCGAGTGGGCTGAACCCATATGAGAGCACTTGGCTCATTTAAGAAAGGTTGTTAGTAGGTAGTTTTGCACAACAGGACTAAGATGCTTCAAGGACTGAGGGAAAGTCAACCCAATTCTCTCTGCAAATTTGAAGCGCTAGTCTGTGATTTACTAATAGGGAGCGGTGAGTTATTAAGCTCATCACAACGCAGCATCCTGCTCCTCCTAGTCCAGAGGGAGCCAGCTATTTAATAAATCAGAACCCAGTGCTTAAGCTACAGGGATAAAAGGATCTACATTAATATGAAAATATTACTATCTGGAAGAGCAGATTATAATCTAAATGGGTTAGAATGAGATAGCACCATTGTTTAGAAGAAACAGCTTGCTCCTAATCTCATTAATCATACTAGCAATGGAAGGTATCTTCAGACCCTTGAAAGCGCTTTGGAGGCTTGGTAAATGCGGTGATCATGCTGGGTGGGTTCAAAAAGCTGCCCAAGGCTGCCTTTCAGTGTCAGCTGGATGATCTGTCTGAAGGAAGCAGAATGTTCAACTGAAGGGGATGATACAGCTTTTCCTTCTGAAAGATGTGCAGCTTTGCAGAAGTTCTGTACCCGTTGCAAAAGTGAGCATTGCCCAGAGACACTCATGATGAGGGAAATTTCTCTCCTCCACTTCCCTCCGAAACTTTATCTGGAGCCACAGGGGAGGTGGGTGGAAATCTGTAAGATGAGGCTACGTTCTTCCTCCCTCACTTGTGCAAACCGAAGGGAATGTGTCATAGCAGTGCCTGCTGTGAAAGGGCAGAAAAAGATGGGGTCAAATTCAGGGGCTGTTTCCCCCCAGGCCACGGCCCCAGGGCATCCCTTCCAGGGTCATCTTCTCCGCACTTGCCTCAGGCGCTGTCTGATGTGGAGTGTCCGACCCTCACTGCTCACACGCTGCTTCCCTCCAGGCCTCCCATTTTTTCCTCACGTGTATTAAGTCAGGCAAACGTGCCCTGGCAGAGACTGTGATGCAGCCTGGGCACATACAGGCAGCCCCCTGAAGACATGGTGATGGCTAGCAACCTGTCTGCCTTCACTGGTCATGTCCAAATGATAAAGGTTCCTCCTCTGCCAGCAGGGCAGCTGCCTTCCTGGGGTTCTCTCTGCCACCTTCAAAGACATTCTCAGGCTGCCTCCTCACTGAGCCCCCAAGACAGCCTCATCATTCTGCTTGCAGGAGCCTCAAACATCGTCCCAAGCTTGGGGCTCACAGCTATCTCCAATTGTCTTTCATCTCTTTTTGCACAGGATCTGCAATGGATGGTCAGCATCCCTGCTCCCAGGTCTCTTGCAGACTGTCTTCTTTCAACGTCATCGAATCTTCCAGGTCTGTGTCCAACTGAATGGCTTCTGAGAGGGTTTTGTATAAAACAGACATCTAATCACGTGAGAAGCCTTCAGCATTTACCCATTGAAGCATGATGTGGTTTATCTTGGGGCTTTTCACCAACTGCAGGATGCAGGTCCTGCAGCTCAGCCCTCAGCTCACCAGCATCAGCCTGCTGACCTGTGCAACAGCATCGTGTTTAGCTCACAAGAACTGTTCTCAGACATCGTCATGGGGATAGTCGACCTGTACTGTCAACAACCTGATAGTTGGCAGTACTGTCACATGGTGATAAACCCAAGAGCCCTGTTCAGAGACAAATTTTTTCAGCCTTTTTGTTTTAAATCCAGTCAAAATGCCAAATGGCCCAGATTTAATTAGCAGAGAAAATTCTGCAAAGAAAATGCAACAACCATTACTGATGAGAAGGGTGAAGCCAAAGTGAGACTGCATTGCTAAGAGCTGTTATTTTTCTCTGGCACCTGTGGCACTTCCAGCCTTAGTCACCAAAGTATATTTTCCAGCACATCCTTCAGGGAAGTGCCCAGTCAGGCCAGCAGTCTAGCTCATGTTTGCTTCATTACAGACCCCTGTCATGGAGACATTGCAAGCAGACAAACTGTGGCCCAGGTGCCCAACCAAGGCTGGCAAGTAGAGCTTAATCCATTCAAGATATGAAGGACCTTTCATAACACATGGTTTTGATTTTCACAAATATTGAGACTATTCTTTGCATTAATGATAAAGTGGATTAAACATGCCCCATTTTTCTAGATAGTGCCCCTCTGGAGTTTCACTGGGACCAAACTGGATCTGGCATTTAAACTAAAGAAATCCCTGTTTAGCGTGTGGGAGTCTCGAGAGAGGCCTCAGATCTGCATTGCAGCTGTGAAATACAGTATCTCCTCTGTTGCTTATCAGAGATCTATGTTTCTCCTGGGAAAATTTTGCCCAAAGGATTCAGCCCTTGCCAAATTTCCTACTGGAATTTGTTTGTTTATTTTAAATTTCTTTTTAAACATCTGAAACCAACAAACTTAAAAAATGCTCTAAATCTATCAACTTGAGTTAATCTCTTAAAATAAAATAATAAAAAAAATTAATTCCTCCAGGCTGCCAACTTCTATTTCTAAGACTTAGTCTAAAATAGATTTAAATGACTGAAATTCTAAACCCAGGAAATATGAAGTTTAATTGGAAAGAATCACAGTTTTTCTTTTCTCCTGTGCAACTACACCTGCTCTTGGCATCTGATTCTCCTGAATTTGAAAATGGTTCATATCAAACAGGCATGTGTGTGTACAGTGCTGCTCTTCTGACCTCTATGCCCGCTTTGCAGCCACAAGGAAATACAGGTACCCAAGGAACAAGTCACTCAGGGACAGCTCTGCCTCATCTCCCCACTCAGTCCTCCTGGAGAGCTTTCCCCTTTTCTACGGTCTCTTCCTTCTTCGTGTCTATACTCATTTGTCATGCAAAAAATATCAGGGCAGGAATGGAGCCAGATATTTTAGGTTCAGTACAACATCTAATGTTTTCCATGGTTTCTACTATGCTGAAAGGCAGAATTTTGCCATGATGCTATGTGGACCCTGGAGATGATGTTTGGCTGCGAATGCAGCTACATCTCCCACAGCTTCAGGCGTGTTCCAAGCAAGTGGATGGGCTGGGATCTATAAATAGTGTGTACTAATCCATCCTTCAGTTTATAGGGAGGGATGGTAGAAAACACACAGCTACAGTCTATTCAGAGAATTTCTTAATATTAGATCCTCAGGAGGTATCTCTGCTTACTTCACAAACATCTGTTTGTTGGAAATACCATTTTGATAAACAATTTTCTCAGCCTCAGTACTGCAGCAGTACAGACGTTACAGGTGGATGGTGATATGGTCCCTTTTGGTCCTAGTGCAGGGTGGTTCTCCCCAGTACAGAGGTGTAGGACCACAGTTCTTTTCTCACAGCTGCACCATACACAGACATCTGCAACACATGAAGCACTTGGGCATCAGCAATCATAATCAAGCCTCCACAGTGAAACTTCAAGGAAAGGAACTCCCCAAGGACCCACAGTCCTCTGGGTAAGACTAATTTTGAACTCTAGTGATGTTAGATGGAGATCTTCCAGTGTATCTCAGCATTAAATACGTTTGTCCTGGAAATAGCTTCAGCTGCATATTTGGAATGAAATCTCTTTGCTCTGGAGAGAGCTAATGGTCAACCAGCTGTAGGTATTTTTCCCATGTCATCATCTGGAATCCTGCTGACCGGTAACACACAGAGCTGATGTAATGCATGGCCAAGAATGGAGAATCCCAAGTTTCTGCCTGTTTCCGGTGGCTATCCAGGGAATGTGGGATTCACTGAGGAGGACAGTGTGGGAGAGTAACCCTCTAATAAAAAGTGAATTCTGATGTTTGTATCTGTATCCAAGCTGTTGCAGTGTATACGACTTGTATTTTAAGAGCCTTGCTACCTTGTCTCACTATCCTGGAAAAGACTTTGGAATATTAAAAAGAGAACAGTCAATTCCACTGTCAGCAAATAATCCTCTAGGAGATAAATACGGTAAAAGAGTCTTACTTGTCCTAGCTAATATTGATATAATCTCAATTTCATAGGTTATTGCATTTTAAGATCTATTCTAGAACTATTCACAGAACATACATGTGATGGGGTAAATGAGTAGAATATGATTTACCTTTAAAAGGTCAGGCTGTGCAACAGTACATATCTCTAAAAATATATATTTCATTGTATGACCAGCTGGTTGAATGTCTTACTGTGATACAGCAGCATCGTGGTACTGTACATTTTGAAGGCAATGCTAAATTCAGATCCTGGCTCCAACTGAAAGGCTCGGGATGCCATGACTTGCTGCTTGGGGCACTTGCTGAAGAGGAAAGCAAAGTTCAGGGCTGGATCCAGACCCAGAGCCCCAGAGTCCCTATTTTCCTGCTGCCAGGAGCACTAGTTTTGCCCTACTTGTCTGACTAGGAATGAATGGGACTGGCTTGGTTTTCTTCCAGACCGGTTTTACTTTGCCTCATTATAAACTTCACCATGTACTGTCCTTTCCCCTGCCTTATCTCCCCGTCTCCTTCAAGGGCAATGCTGGAATGTAAGAGGGGTGCTTTTGCTGGGAGCTGTTCTGAGCTGAGAGGACAGGCAAAAGTGACCCTTTATCCTGCTTGGTGTTTCAAACAGCTTCCGCCTGCGGGGAGGGGATGTATTGAGAATGTGTGAGAGAAAACACTGAAAAGGGAAAAAAGGCACAAAAAAGGAGGAGAAAAAAAGTACAGCAAGGAAGCTAAAGACAAACTTCAAGTTGTGGATTATTTCTCACCCAGGCTCTAATTAGGAAGCCTCTTATGGGACTGTGAAGCTGTCAGGCTGCCAAATGTCAGCGTGTTTATCGGAGATCAGGAGAGTCTCCTGTCTGCGGCAGTGAGTTTGGTGCCATGATCCTCCTGGGTCCTTCCAGCGTGTGTGACTCACTCGGCACTGGCACCTCCCGGGGCTTCGAGGCGCAGTAGAGGGATTCTTCTTCTCCCTTAAAAACCCAAAAATAAGCCCTTTCCTGGGATTTGGCCTCTTCATGCTCGTTCTGCATCGAGAGGGTTAACCACACAGTGCAGAGCAGCTTCAGCGTATGTGACTCAGATTCCCAGGGAAATCCCCATCTTATCTGATGGAGCCTGTTAGTCTGCTAATTGAATAAGCTCCTATTAAAAGTGCAATGTTTTTTAATGACTGCTAACAACGGGCTAGATTCTGATCTGATCTTTTCGCTTGGGATGGTTTTTGCTGCTGGTCGGGCCCAGCCCCTGATTGCAGCCGGGCAGCCGCCCCCAGCCCCACCGGCCTCAGCAGAGCCGCAGCCGGGCGCTGAAGCCAACACACCGGCTCCAGGGCTTTTAGGGTGCGGGGGAGCTACCGGCCTCGAAACCTCACATTTAATAAGCCAGGATTTCATCAAGTGTAACAGGCAGGAAGCTTTTATTGGGGATCTTTAGGAAGAGGCAGAATGCTGCAGTGCAGCCAGCAGAGGAAAGTATTTGTTGGGAGGCTACCAAGGATTTCATGTAACATAATTGCTGTGAATATTTTTTACATGATTCGAGCCGTACTCTGAGTAATTACCTTTCCCAGTGTTGAAATCAGGTTGATTTGTTGATTCTGCATGTAAGATGTTGTCTGTGTCTGCCTAGGAAAAATGTTGTGTATGGCTCTGCATATGCACATTCAAACTCTAATTTTAATTAGAATTATGTGTATAATATCTGTTTCTCCTTTTCCTCAACAAGAATCGACTTTGAGAGGCTATATGCATAACAGGAAAATTTTAAAAAATGTGATTAGCATTTAACTTAGTTAGGTTCCAAGGTACTTCCATAGGAGACTGTAACACCTCTGATTTCAGCTAGGCTCAGGGTGGGGTTGAGCTCTCTTGCATGACCCTGTGACCACAGTTGCCTTCCTTTTCTTACCTGAAACTCCCAGGGGGTTACCAAAGCCTATGTGACGTCAGAACTATGTAAAGTTTTCTAAAAAGAAGACTTTTTTTTGTTTCCTCTTGCAAGCCAGGAATGAGATCTGACCACCTTCACCCCCACACATCTCCACACCTACTCAGTTCCTTTGTGTCCTTTTTGCTTTTCTCCTAGGAAAGTTTCTATTAAAATGCAGGAGCTTCTTTTAGGAGGTCCCACACATCCACACTGACACTGAGCTGCTGCTTTAAAAGTTTCATAGCAACCCGTAAGTTGTGTGTTTTTTCCACACAGTGACAACGACGAAGTGTCAAAAATCTCAAGCTCCTGTTATCAGAGGCAGAGTCTAAACCCCATTTCTCAGCCTGTTTTCTATTCCCCACTCCCGAGTTGTCAGATGCTGTGACATGGCTCCATCACACCATGACTAGCAGTCCCAACAAACAGAAAATGATTTCCAACTGGCAAACACGCTGTTTACTTTCCAGAAAAATTGCACTTTCCCATCTGACAGCTGATCAAGGGATCTCCTGCTGCTGTCAGCATGAAGAAGTGTTTAAACACAGGGATGGAAGTTTAAACATTTTCTCATTATCACAGAATAAAAAAAATTAAAAAATAATAAAAAATAAAGGCATTGAGTCTCTCCGACCACCTGCTGTGCCAGTAATGAAGCGACGTCACATGACCAGCCGGCGAGGACTTTTATCTCTGCCCCAATATCATTACTGAAGTGACACCTGTCACATGACCCGCATCAGAGCTTTCATCTGGGCTCCCCAAATGCAGTCCTGGCTTGTGAGGGGGATTTTCCTGGCATTTCCCTCCCCCACACACACTTTAAAGAGCATTGCCCACTTGCACCGTTACAGACATGGGTTTGCAAGTTTTAAAGCCCTTGGATCTTTTCTTGGCATATAATTTGGCCAAAAAACTTGCTCCAGGCTGAAACAAAACAGAATCCTGGCCTGGGAAAGAAGTTATTTCATTTACTTCAAGATGTTTTTAAAGCAAATATTTAAGTCTGATGTTAAATTCTCTTTACATAAAGGAGGATGTTAAAGGATTTCTCAAAAACCTCAGATTTGTTTTCGGTTTTTTATTAGGTGGCGAGAAGAAACAGTTTGATGACCCTTAAGCACAGTGATCTCTATTTACGTGCACTTCATAAACTCTCACCTGCTTTACCAAAGCATCCTACCCCTGCCAAAAGAAAGTATTTTCTGGGGAAAAAAAAAAGGAAAGGTCAGTCCTGCACCTCTCTGCCAATGTCTGGGATTTTTTGTGAGGTGTTCAACAGCAAACACGTGGATTTGAGATGAGCCCACTTAAATGACAGCAGTACTGAGCACTTACTTGCCAGAACCCATTCAGTTATTATCTCAAAACATTAGGCATTCAAATGTGACAGGGGATGATCACCCCACAGGAACTAGATGTAAGCAGGTTGGAGATAAAAGAATATGAACTTTATGGATTTTTCCACCTCCTCCTTTCCTACTCCACACTACTCCATGAATGAAGTCAGGTACTTTTCTCCCTGCATAATCTGATTCAGCTCACAAAACAAAGGAAAACTAACTCAGCAAAAGAGTTCATAGTTTTCCATCTGTTTAGTGAATTTAATCAGTTCTTCAAGGGCTTACAAAGGTGCCAGGAGAAAAAGAGAAAGACTGTAAAGCTTGAAGCAGGAAGGGAAATGGGGGAAGCAGAACTGGGTGGCACTAACTTGGTACATGAATTCAGATGTGTTTCTTGTTACCTACTCTTTCTGACTCATTACCACACTACAACCATTTTCCCGGAAAGCTGTTGCCCCTGAGATTGTGCAGGCCAGGGGATGGAAAATCTACTGAGATCAGTATTCCTGATGTAAATAGTATTCCCATTAGTTGAGGAGAGGAGTGGTTCGGAGTCAGTTTCTCTCTGATCTGGCATGTTTTAGGCATTGGGCCTACAATGTTGAGTTAATAATGAACAGAAGACTGCTGGGTTGCAGCATATCCAGGGTCTTCTTCCTGGCTTTCTGTCCCTCTAGATACAGAATTAAAAGGTATCATTTGACTCTTTGGCAATTTAGCATATGGCTAAATTTAGCAATGGCCATTATGGGATAGCAGCTATGTAAAACAGCAAAGCCATTCTGTCCCACTGCTCCAGGGCAGAAGAAATTTACAATTGATGCTCTGGAAAGACCGTGAGGAAAAGTGACTCAGTTCTCATCATTAGATCCCTCACTGCCCATGCATAACAAATCTTTCATTTAACATATCTTGAGCATTTAGTTGCTCTCAATTAGGAGCAGACATTCAGCCACAACCATCCCACTGCAGGCAGTGGAGATCCTGCTTCTTCACTGCTCTTAGTCCAGATATCTCCAAGAATGCAAAAGGAGTGCAGAATATCCCTATCCCAACTTGGGCCTCATTTACAGCTGCTCTGTTCAGTATTGCAAAGGGAGGCCAGGTCACTGAGAGTGGCTGATGTTTGGGAGATCTGGGTCCACGCAATCTAGAGGTAGAAAGACTTGGGACATAGCTTGTCTTTTCATCAAGGCAGAGAATTTAAAGGAACATAACAAGGAATATCTTGTCCTCCTAACTGAGCAGTGCCTGCAGATAGTCTATGTCCCCTTTAATGTAGCTAATCTATACATTCCTGAAATTATGTCTGTAGTAAAGGCAAAGGGGACCATAAACAGTTGTGCTGCTTCCTGCCCAGATCTGCAGTGTGTGTTTGGTAAACGATGGACTGGAGTGGGGCCAGAGATGCAGCTCTCTTACACTAAAAGCTCACCTTTCAGCTGTTTCTATGACTGCCTGCCATTGCTCCTTGACTGGTTTTGTTCCAGTGCCTCAATGCTCTGCATAATTCTTGCTCAGAGTAGTTCTCCCAGTCATGCCAGTGACACTACTCAGATGAATAAAAACATTCAAGAACTTTTGTGTCTGCTCCTCAATGACTCATCTTTGTCTCCTTCTTCTTCCCAGATGTGCTGTGAGGTTACACCAAGGCTACTGATTTCTATGTCCCAGAGCTAAGAAAAAGTATCTGAGATAACTGAAACCAAGCAGACTAGTATTTGAACACAGTAAATTACTTGCTTTCCCAATTCTTCCAGCAAGAATTCTGTGTGAAATTTCATAGTAACTGCAGTTGGGAAAGAGGTCTCTGATTTCCCCATGTATCCCCATCAGCACTCACCTCAGATTAGCTTTTCTTCTCATAGTCTGTCAGTAGCCTTGAGATCAAGTAGATTAAAACACTGTGGAAACTCATTAATGAGCCAGGACTCTCTACAACAGCTGGACCAAAAATGGACTGCATTTGGCTGCATCTTAATTCTCTGCCATTTTCCCTCTGCTCATCAACACCTGCACACATTTGGGATGCTGTATAAGACCCCTGAATTCAGCTCTAAGCAACAGTCTGCAATGCACATGTCTAATGCTCTGCTGGTGTGGAACCAGTATGCTGGTAATCCTGTTAGTAATGGCAGAAGCTCCCTCTAGGAAATTATAACAAATAGTCTTAAACAATTCCTTTTGTTGACAACTCTATCCAAGAAACCATCTTCCCTGGAGACTTCACTCAACTTTTGACTAATCCCCTCCTTCCCTCAGGAGTTCTTTTGTTGAAGGAGATTGTAGGCATACCCCAGGAATGACAGGTCTCTGTAAGCCTTGGATGAGCCTCTACATTCTTTCAATTGTCAGTCTCCATCTGTCCTGTTTGTACATCGATCTTCTGGTCCAGGGAGCTCTCTATTAAGTGACACATGGCTGAGTATATTCTGCAAGTCCAGTGTCCAGACTGTGCTGTTACATCTTCGTTGCCAAGTCAATCCTTCTGACATTGCTTTCTGAAAAACAAAAGGCAGGACATCTGCACAATTTCATTCTCTTCTACTGAAAGGTGATTTTTAAAAACACACACCCCACCCCTCAAACCGTGTCTTTGTTTCATAATCTCAAAGATTTTTCTTCAGTTTGTCAATATAAGGAGTTATTTAAAAGGTCGTTGGTGTAAGAGGGGGATACAATCTGCCCCTATTGCAGAGGAATTCTATTAGGGTAAAAATCCATGGCCTAAGTCCTGAATCAAAAAGAAAAATAAATCCCAATTACAAATATTCTGCAGGGCTAGTGCCTTCAGTCACTCTGCTTGTTAAAAGTTGGTTTAAAATAGGCTCTTCTCTTCCTGTAGATTCAACTACACTTAGCTGGTACAGTATGACATACATGTAGGAGGCACACCATTAGTTATCTGAATATTTATTTTGAGAGGCAGAATGAGAACAGTAGCAGATTCCAATGATCCATATGTTCCTCCTCAGCAGGTAGAGGGAAAGTGGCGGGTGGAATAGGGTAGAAAATGGGTGGAGTGTTGGCATGGAGTATATATCACCCTGGGATAGACGACTGACAGTATCTCATCTTTTCCTGGAACCAGAAGGAGAACAAGGAGGAGTCTGTGATGATGTTTTGTCCCTTGCTGTGTTGCTCAGGCCCATGGATTCAAGATGGAGCCTGGTATGTTTAGTTTTTTGGTTTTGTCTATTTTTGTAACTTAACTCAGGTTGGCAAATGAAGGAAGGCTGGCCAGTTTCATTATGTTCCCAGGAAATTCCATTCTCTCATGTGCCAGTGTGAGGCTGTTGTGCTTTAGATGCCTATCTACCTCTCATTAGATTTGAAAAAGCATACAGAACCCCCTGCTTTCCATTGGTAGCCTATTAAAATGACAAAAAAATTACTGTTTCATTTATAACCTTGCTTGCATGTCTGAATCCAGATGCCTTTTTTAAAAAGAGAATTAATAGTATGAACACTGTCACATATAGAATGTTTTCCTGTAATGAACTGCAGAAGAAAACTTGAGTTAACATTTAAGCTTGTTTAGTATGTTTTGTAAGCACCTAAGAAAAAGGGACACAATCATTTTGAGGCCAGGTTAATAAAAAAAAAAAGTTTAAGAGTGTCTCCTACTAGTTCCAAGTTTTCACTGTTTTAAATGATACGTTTGTGAAATGCTCTCTAAATCAGTTAAAATGGGCCGAATCCAAGTTCACTGAACACTGATGCATGAGTGCCCTCCTCAAGTGAGTTGTCCCAGAAGCCTTAATGGAACTGACAGCCAGCTTTTCTGGCAGGATTAGTTCCTCTCTGATCACAGAGAGGGAGCAGCCATCCTGTCTGCACTCAGCTGAGCAGGTGAGTAGGGAAGGCATTCAGGCTGCTTCCAAAACCCAATCTGGCCACAGCGCTGGCAATGTCAGGTCTTTCTTAAAAGGATTCAAGGCTGGCCTCTCTGCCTGCTGTTGTCTACATGATGAGGGCAGAAGGGGGTAGAGAGAGGCTGTGAGACCAGGCACTGAGTGCTGGGACCTGATCCTGTAGCACGTACATGCTATTTATGTGCATTTGAAAGCACAGATGGGTAGCTGAGGTGTGTCCTGCTATCCTAAGGTTGCCTTTTAGCTTGGCAGACAATAAGACAGTCAAACTAATTTGGCCTCAAGATCAGTTTCCAGGTCTGCCCTGCAAGCACAGACCAGCGGTGACACTGACAGGACACATGCTGCTAACAAATGCGCAAAGTAAACAAAGAGACAGGATATAATAAAAGGATATTTTCTGGTAATTTCTTTCAATAACAGTGATTTTAAGTGAGCTTTTGGTCTTCTGTAACAAAAAGGAGATGAAAAATATTGATGCTGAAGCATCATTTAGAGGTGTGACATTAAAATAGTGATTAATTAAAACCAAGGATATTACAAGCTAAGGAGATTTTGCCTAGCTCTGCCCAGGTTCCAATGTGTGTGGAATCAAAACAAGCAAGCTATGAAATGTGAACTCAGTAGGCAAGGACAAAGGACAATGAAGCAATTTGGTCAGTTTAAGCAATGGAGAAATGAAGCAATATTTTGACCAGGGAGGCATCAGAGGAAAGGGGACTGAGACTTGGCAATATGACAAAACAAATCCAAACCTCCCATGATACTACTGAACATCGTCCATTGGGGGCCACTGGCTTGCTGATCTCTTCTCTCTGAATGTGAGATTTCCCACTTTGTTCTCACCCTGGAATGTGATCATCCAGCCCTAAGTATCAGATCTGTTTTCCCACCTTCAGTACATGAAGGAATTCATGTGCTAAGGGTGATGGCAGCAGCTTTGACAATGGCAACTACATGCTTACCAAAGAATTATTCAATCATCCATGATTTCTACCAAAACTTGCTTGAACCTCCTGAGACACGGTTTTTTCGGTAAGAAGCAAACAGGTCACAGATTTCAGGTTGCAGTCTCACTCCTGGAACTGTGAGCACTGATTGTCCTGTGGAAAAACCAGGTTAAAGAGAAAGCTGCAAAACGGTCCTTTTCCTTCATTGTGCTACTTTCTAAATGCTCTCCTGTGGCATTAGCCACAATATAAACTAATTCAGGATCCTATTTCTCACAGCTGCATTCCTTCTGATTGTTTTTGGAAAATTATTTCTTTAATCTAGACACCCCTCTCTAGAAATCTCATCTGCAGTTTTTTTTCTTTTCCTTTTTCTTGGAGCAACCAGCAAAATACTGTTTGGTAGAACAGTGGTAGGAATGCAACCCGCTAATCAAAAGGATTCAAATGGATCTGTGCACTGCCAAGCTCTCTCCTTCCCACCCAGCAGAGGGGAAAAAAAGAAAAAGAAAAAAGAGATAGAGCGAAGGCACAGAGCTTCTCTCCTTCAGCAATCTCACAAATGCAAAACCTTCCACTCCAGTGACTCCTCATTAACTTACCAAATCTGACAGTCTAATTATCGTAGCCGCTTCACGCTTAGAATAAATAAATACTAAAGCGGGTGTTTAAAGAAATTGAGCAGTGAAATTCAGTCATCTAGACAGTCAATAGAGAGTTTATTTTAAATTTTTATATTCTTATGTATTTATATCTTTTTAGGAAAGATAATGAGATAGTTGTCTTTCACACTAATTGAGTTCCTATGCTCATAGTTGCTTGCTGTCACAATCTCAAACTTAGCTTTAACTTTTGTGCCTTAGAAACCTGATCACTACATCCCCATTTACTCTTTTCTGTTGATAACTGGGTGAAGTCAGAAGTGCACCTGAGGATGGGAAGTGACTACGTGAGACTTCCAGTCTGGATGCCTTTCACAGCAAACAAGACAACTAAATCTTTTCAGATTTGCATTTAAGAGTGTTAAAGGGAAAATGGAAGTTAAAGAAACCTCAGATATAACTTGCAATTAGACAAAATACAGAAAAACATCTGCTAACCTCTGATGCAATAGTGTCTGCCTCCATGAAGGGTATTAACAGCACTCCCCCCAAGAGCGGTTTGTCTCCCTGAACAATAGGACCTTTATAGAGATTCTCTGGCCTGAGATCAATGGAAGTCAGAGCATTTGATCCATGTCTGTAGGACTTTGTTTCCACAAGTCATGTGGACCAAACTTTGCGCCAGTTGCTTTTGCAAGAGCAGGAGCTGGGGAGTGAGCAAAGGAAATTTTCCTTCTTTTCCCATCTTCCCCTTTGCCCCGTGCTCCTAAAGAGTGCCCAGCACAGTGCCTGCCCCAGGACAGCACGCGGGGAAGAGCTAGAACAGGGCAACATGTCCGGAGTCCCATGCACTTGGCAAGCATCTGCTGTGATGTTGCAACAGCTCTTTCCTAGGGTGATGGCTTAATGACAGAAAACAAAACTTTAATGTCCTGGCAGTATGAACGCAAGCAGATCTTCCACCACCGTGGGGCTCACACCAGGTGAAGTGAGGGGTAGTTTTCCTGAGTTAAGTGAAGATTTATCACCTCACAGATAAGAATGCTTCTGGCTTAGGAGAGGCAGCTGAATTTCCTGCTCAACACTAGCTTTGATTTATTCATGTATTAAGACACATTATAAGCCAGATTCATACACCTGGTAGGAACTTTCTAGGTGTCTGCATCTGACTTGCAGTGAAGGATATCTATTTGCTGTGTACAGAGGTCACAAAGCAGAGTGGTAAAAAACTGAGTGACTGTATGAACCTTCTAGCTATGTAGGACAACCTAAGGAAACCATCCAACCCAAACAAGGGGTCATGAAAGCCAGCTCTTCTTTATATGTCCCATGTGATAACATTTACCAGTGCTGGTTAATCCCAACAGTAATGGGATTTTTGGTAGGCAATGGCTTGCAGCCTTAACCTCCTCACTGCCCACACTTGCTTACTTGCTTTGTCTTAGTTTAGATGCAACAGACATTAAAATGACTGTCAACATCAAGCCTGCCTCCTCCTCCTTGTCTCTGAAAGGCTGAATAGTGGGCTGTTTCAGGAGAAATGGTACAGTGTCTTCATCACCTGGTGCACTGGTTTTGTGTTGCTGGGTGGAGGTAACAACTGGAGACCAACTGTACCCAAAAAAGAGCAAGTACCTCCTAGTCAAAGCCAGGATCACATCCGTGCAACACACAATCCTCCTCATGGAGCACATACTGGAATTTACTAACTGCTGTGCCGAGGCTATGGCCAGGGTTGAACATCTCCTACGCTGTGAGAAAGGTCTCTACTGAGACTGGACACTGGTCCGGTGGGGAAAGGATCTGAGCTGCCAGCTCAGGCCTCCCTGGGCCTTTGCCTGGCTGGTTTGGCCAGAGCTCTTCCTGCAGTGTGTTTTCTTGGGAGTGCACTGTTGATAACCCCAAATCCCACTGCTTACCTTCTCTGCTTGCAAGCCTGCTCTAAAGCATCAGAGGGCAAAAGAGAGGGAAAATAAACCAAATCTATAACTAAGAATAATAAGCTGCAATTGTTACTGTGTCTGACCTGTGTGACAACAGGGTGAGATACCTCCTCAGAAGGCCCTTTGCACTTCAGGACTGACACTGAGTTGAGAGCACAGCTCATGCTTTCTTGATTCAAGGATCTCATCTTTCTTCCAGGAGGGATTAATTGGACAGAAAACATTCTGCTTTAGCAGGTGGCAAAGGGTTAGACTGAAGTTTTGTCAGAGCTGCTGCAGTGCAGGGTTGCACTGCACAAAGATAATTGTCTCGGGATTGGCTTCGGCCAGAAAAAGGACAGCAAATGCTCCGGTTTTACAAAAGGTCATCACTGCCTCCCCTTAGGCTACTAGCCACACTGAAGGGAAGCTGAAGAAACCCCTGCACCTCTCTCTGTTTTTATATCCAGAGGTGCTGGTGGCACATGTAGAATTAAGGCCACCAAGATGAGGAGCACGATTTGAACCTGAGCCTCAGTAATCCCCTCCTAGAGCTAGAGACACAGGAGTGAGCAGCTGTGGGAGAGGCCTGTCTGTGGGCCAGCAGACTCAGAGGACAGAGAATCTTCTTCCTCCCTTAGAGCACAGGCTACTCTTTTTTTCTAGCACTTTGCACTCAGGTAAGCATAGCAACAGCAACTTGTTCCACTCTATAGGAGCTGACCTCCAGGAAGTAAAGAGCCCTGTGCTCCCTCTCCCCCTTCCCCGGGGCAGCAGCCAGCCTCTAACCATTAACATTCCCCCTAGTAATCAGAAACATGCTGTTTGGAGGGGTACTTAACTTTGAAACAGTGATTTCTCCAATTATTTTTTCCCAGGAACTGACCTTTGAAAAACATCCTTTAGCTTCCAGCTTGTCATAACAACTTATAAAAAAGACAGTTATGGATACAATTATTTCATAAAAACAGAGAATAATTTCTTACGAGAACCTTTTATTTTTTCAAATGTTTCCTTCTTACTCTGTCACACACCTTGGGATCAACCCCATCTTCTTTCACCTTTCATCTCCAGATCATTCCTTGCCCTTCTGCTTTAACTTTCCCCTTCAGAGGATGGCAACTAATAGCCAGCATCCTCCAGAACAAAGTGGGAACAGAATATATTTAAAATCTGCACTGTTATCATAGCAACAAGAATTTTAAAACGATACAGTTAAATTCCAAAATAGTGTTACGCCAAAGTGACACCAGAGAGCAAATGTCTTAAACAATTATGGCAATAGGAATGGCTACATGGGGAATTATTCAGAATTGCCTAAATTTTACAGGCTTAATGAGTCACTCATGAATATGGTCTTGCATGATCGTACTGTACTTGTTTCAGCCCTGTGCACTTTGATTCTGTTCTCAACACATTGGTTGCTATGATAACGCCATGCAGTTTCCTGTCCACAAGGTACTTCTTGCTGCAATATGGGGGATAATAAATATGGGATGGTGCCTAAAGCCAGGTGAAACGAATCTGTCCCCTCGCTGGCAGCATATCGGAGAGATTGACACATTATGCCAATCTGTTTTCTCATTCCTTCTATTTCTCCTCACTCTCTCCCTTTCTCTCACACTGTCTGTCTCTGTACCTGTTTTTTTCCACACTCTCTCTCTCTCTCAGCACTGACACTTTCATCTTCTCCCTTGGGGATTGGAGATGTCACTGCGGGAAGTGCTTGTCCGCCTCTCTGGCAGCAGCAGAGCCCTGTGGCTTTGACAAACCTCATTTAATTGGGAGGAAGCCAGGAGGGTTTGAAAGAACTGAAACATCCACGAAACTCCTTTTATCAGGCATAATTTAAACTCTGCATGGAAAAAACCCTATATGTATAAAGAAAAGTCAACTTCCCTCCTGCTGTGCGTGCTCCCCTCCTCCCCCCCCGGCACAGGCAGGCTCCTGCGAGATTCCATCTTTTCATTTTTCTAAAAGTGTCAAAGTAGATTTGTGCTCTGTGGCTGGGTGAACAGAAAAGGAATGCAGATGTCTCTCACTCAAGCACATACACACACAGAGCACCTTCTGAAGGGCAGCGGCTTGGGGGATTGGAAGAGATGCTAGCTGGCTGCTCCTTCACTTGGGATGTGTCACAGGAGCCAGAAATTTGGTTTTCCAATAGTTTGACAACACAGTCCATGAAGTCTTTTTCTTAATTGCCCCTATCTTAAAACACACCACCAAACTAACTAGTGTAGAGGGTGCCCAGGAGGCAACAGGGAATGCAAGGTCCCTTTGGCCTGCTGCCTGATAGGAGGGAGCTTTTCCTAGTGAGAAGCAGAGCTGTAGCTTGAGAGACCCTGTATTTATCGTCAGCTCCGGACAGGAGAGGCAGACCTGTGTGTGCAGACCTAGTGTGCAGCTATTTTTTCCTCCCTCGCTCCCAGCTTAAGAGAAGGGAGCGAGGGAGGAAAAAAAGCAGGTAAAACTGAGGGAGAACTGGTGTCACAGGGTATAAGGAACAGCTGTCTCAACATCAAAAGGGAGCAGGAGGAGCGGTCCGAGGGAATTGGGGCTAGCACACCATGCTGAGCAGATGGGAATTCAGGACATCAAGAGGGACCAGCGGATGAGTTACACTGAACACACAGTGTGAGCCGGGGGAAATCTCCAGGCCCTTGGAGTTACAGAATGGGGGAGAAACGACCTGTCACAGCATATACACCTCTGCTTTGCAGATGGACCATGGTGGTAGCCCAACAAGGTCCCCTTCTAGTATTAACACAGTGGTCAAGTGGAAGAAAACAGAAAAACAAGTTCTCAAATTTGCAATGGGATGTAAACTTTGCAGCATACAGGAGTAGGGAGGGAGTGCAGGCAGAAAAGAGAGACATCTGGGTGAATGGCAGAGACTGTCAAAATAGAGAGGAAGCTCATAGTAAATATCACGTACAGCAGCTCGTTCTTGGTGAGATGAAATCGAGAGTTAACTTACCAGCAGGAACCTGATAGAGCTGAGGAGGCAGAGGGCTGAAGAAGCCATGAAGAAGCGCATCTTGTGCAGAGATTCGGCCTCGAGGGAAGGCTGTGAGCATCCTGGAGGCCAAATTCTCTGCTGCTGGCACCCTGCTCATCCTAGGAAAACAGAAGAAAAAGTAGTACAGGAGAAGAGGACGAGCCAGAAAGCTGGAACCAGAACATGACCCAGCCCTTCTCAGCTTGAGGCAAAGACAATGGAGGGACACAGGGGAGCTGGATAAACCCACCCCAGCTATATAGCTTTTCAGGACATTTGCTTTTCCATCTGAGTTTGACTATGTTGGAGTATATGCATCCAGAATTTCAGCTCAAACTCATGTTTACAGACAAATTTTAAAAACAAATTTCTGTTTTGTAAAAAGAAGGTTGTAAGTGAAAGGGGAAATGATGCTGAGGAGACTATATTTTACGTGTTATAACTGTAATATCAGAGTTTGGTGGTACCAGTTTTCACAGACAATCCAAATGTAGAAAATAACGTGACTGGCCCACTGAGAAGACTAGAGGTCAAACCTAATAAATGTAAAGAAAATACCATTTCCTCTTCTCCTACCCCAGTACCGGTAGTGCAGCTGGTTGTAAAATGTGTTGGGGATTCACAGAGAAGAATCTGTTTCTCAGGATGAGTGCTTAAAATAGATGTAATACACATATGCTCCATGCCCAGCAAATACCAATGCCAAGTGGCTGCTCTCTAGAGGAGCACACAGCTGGGGACAAGGAAGTGGAAGAGTGAAAACAAACCAACAAGGAAACAAATAAAAATAGTAATTTAGTTTTACAGCTTTTACTTTGTTTGTTTGTTCTGATCACGTTTCAGCTTCAGAGCATGGCCTGTTGTGCTTCTTCCCTTGGCCCCCAGCGGTGCTTCCCCTCCAAGTGACATCAGGGGCTGGGATCCCCCTGCCCCTGCACTCCCCCTCCCTGTACAGGACATTCGACATGCTGACATTTTTGTTTTGAGGAGATAAAATCTAAAATATAAAAGAAGAGGAAAAAACCACCAAGATAGAAGGAGAGAAAGAGACCCTGAGAAACAAATTTGTAAAAGGTATCTGGCCTCACTCTGGTGGATAATTGCTGAATTTTCACCTCCAGCAAAACAGTTCAAGCCCCTGCTTCCTTGGGGCGGGACAGGGAGCCAAAGCATCCAGTCTGAGACTTCTTGCTAGAGCTGCATGACAGGGTCTTACTGGAGACCTTCTGCCCCCTCGGTCCCTGCTGCTGCAGGCTCACACTCCGGGCAGCAACACAGTTCAGTGCTTCCCGCCATGGCTCAGGCTTCCTGGTGGTGGCCAAGCTCTGTGGAGAGCTCCCCTTTGATTTCTTAATTGTCCATGGAGAGTCATGGCTGAACGGTCTGTATGAAGCAGCTCTTTCCTTCTCCCGAGCTGAGCATTCCAAGGCAGTTATTTGGCCATGGCAGCACCAGGACTCTGAGGCAGAGCAGGAGCTGGCCCACACACAGCCCAGAGCTGTGCCACAGAAGGTGCTAGGCCAGCCCCTTGGTATGACCTGTAATGGGGTCTGTCAAAGGATTATGGCCAAAAAGCAGAAGTGCAAAATAGCACAGTGCAAGGAGTATACTTATTGCTTTGTTCAGGCTGAGAGAGGATTTGTTCTGTTACAGGACCTGCATTATCAGCGCTTGGGACATATTGAGCTTTCTGTGTTTCTCAAGTTGTGTGTGACAACAGCTGGCATTTCAGTAACCTGTGCTTTGCTGAAAACTTTAGCATGTTTGTTCAGCCATTTAGAACAGCATCTGGGAAATCCTGCTCTGAAGGGCAGCACACTTCCGTCCTAGCAGGGCTGGATCCCAAGCAATCAGCTGAACAGATAATAAATAGCAGCAATGAAAAATGTGGTTATGTCCCCAAAGGATATTTGGTTATTGATGTCTGTTTGTACACAATCTTGAGGACAAATCCTGTCTTGTCTTTTCCTACATAACTATAAAACCTGTTGTGTGCCTCAAAATCAGTTTAGGGGGGTTTGCTTTGAATGACTCCCTAGCTAGGTTAGGGCACTTTGTCTGATTATAAATTTCTTTCACTGATACATATATAAATTCTGTATATATGTGTGTGTCTGTGTGTGTGTGCATGTGCTTGAAAAAATACTCCCTTCTCTTAGCACACTAGGGAGTGATTCAGCAGTGCTGGTGTGTCTGGTCAAGCTGAGTGTGTAACCATGGCCTTCATCTCACAGCTTTTGGCCACTAAGAATGTGATTTTTCCCCTCCTAACTAATCACAAGATTATTTCATTGTCTCGTGAAAATGCTGTCCTAGCATGTCTTCCTTACCGCTGTTGAGCAACACTCCTACAGTCTGTTTTCAAAAATGAAAATTGGGACAGTGCGAAGTCTGTCCTCAGTCTGGGCAAGCAGGCCTGGGAAAGTACGACCTTCTCAATCGAACCGTGCCCCACAAAAAGCTGCACACAAAGTCATTGAATCACTGCTTATCTCAGAATAATCACTACTCCTCTGAGAATAATAAACCCACTATGTGTCTACCTTTACTGCGATCTCTCAAAATCAGTTGCTTAACTGATGTTAGATCTGCCTGTTACTACAGAGCCACCCTGCTCTTCCTGAGCTTGCCAAAAGAGCTCATTTCATTTTAAATGATTGCATAAAGAAACAAATAAACCCAGAGGCGATTTTTACATTGCTGTTATAGGTAGCTTACCTGTCACAGATGACTCGGAGTCTCTGAGGTCTCCTGGAAGCAACCAGTTCTAGAAAGTGTAATATGCAATCACGAGATTAAATGAAAATCAAGCCAAAACCCATTCTTTGAGCCCCTACAAAAAAAATGTGCTCAGAATTTCAAAAGGCCCTATAGAATCTATCATCTTATTATTTATAAATATACATTATTCCTATAGGACTTGAGTACCTGCATTGATCTTAGTAAGGCTGTTCCAGTTCTGTAACCCTTTCTTTTCATGTATCTGTGAGTATAGGCCTTGGACCTCCTCCTGTTACAGCATGAGTCTTAGCTTTGACATCAATAAAAGCAGTATCAGTCCCTAAAGCCTTCACACAAAGGAAACAAAAAGAAGTTTGCAGGCCTGAATCTCCAGCAATTGTCTTGGCTTTCCAAGGGGCTGCTGAGCTTCACATATTGCTCCGTGGGTACATGGGGCTTTTCTACATGGATGCAGCAGTAAGACTGGGGACAGGGGACAGAGACAGGGCAAGAAAATCTCACTCTCTTCTTGCCCACAGCTCTCACTAAGTTTGTTGTTTGTCCAGTTAACCATGCCCATGGAGGCTTTGTACTCACTGATTATTGTGATCTCTATCAGACTGGAACTTAGCAGAGCTGCAGTTTTGTGAAGTTTGCATTCGTGTTAATATTTTTCAAGGACATATTTCTAAACACTGTGGTAAATATAGGGAAATACATTCCTCAAATGTTTTATTGTAAAGCATGAATTTTCTCAGTCTTAGATATGAATGAATGGCTTAAGCCTGGAAAATTTCCCCTCAGAACTGATCAACAGAGAGATTTTCTTGCATCAGATAGGCTGCAATTTCTACCCACCTACATTTTCCTGAGCACCGTTTCTGACAGCAGAGAGTGAACAGTGGCACTTTAGTCATGGAAAGGAGAGCAGGAAGGGTGGTGTCGACCTCTCTTCCAGCTCAGCCAGGACAAGCATTCCCCACAGCAGTGAGACCACCAGGAGGCAAGCACCACTGGTGTGTTGCCAGCAGACTCAGAGCTCGGTTGGGCTTTATGCTGCCCCCTCCAAGAGCATCTGCCCTCCCTTCCTACCGGGAAGCACCAGGCACTTCATTCAGGGACAGGAGCTGCCTGCTGCAGTCAAAGTGGGAGTCCCCTCAGCCTTTGCCTGTGCGGCCATTTCCAGTGCCAGACCCAGCGTCTGACTTGATGCACAGACAACTTGAAAACGTGCAAATGACTGAACTTCCAGCCCCTGACCTTTCCAGCAGCAATCTTTCACCATTAAACCAGGCAAGCAGGCTGTTAAACCTGTCTATCACAGGGTAAGTAACAGTTCAGAACTGAATTGTTCTCCTACACCCAAATACTAAGGTAATTTCTAGAGCAGTAAATGGGAATATAGCTTGGGATGGGATTCACGACTATTTATGTGCCAGAGCACTGGAATATCAGCAATATATAGAAGTTAAATATTAGCATTTTGAATACTCCCTTCCCAAATAAGTCACCAAGATTGGCAGAATATTCCTCATGGATCACTAGTAACATTTTCACTGGATCATTTTTCCTTCTTTTTGCCCCTTTGACTGTACTAAAAGTGTAGAAATAAATTAGCCATATTGAGTAGAGATGTAAAGTCTCCAGATAGAATAGAAGAAAAACAATTTTTAAAATGGTTTGAAAGGCAAAAAATTTTTCTGTATGAGGTAGAAATTTTTGCCTCTTCACAGAGCTGGCCAAAAACTGTCAGATGTTGTAACTTTATGTCAGAAAAATTTGATTTGTGAGATGAAAACATTCTATGACAATATATAAATTTCATTAAATATTTAGTAAAAATGCCAAGATTACTTAAGTATTGTACTTTACTGAAATCTTTTAACATTAATATTCTTTAATGAGGTTAATACAGATTTTTAAAAATGCATGTTCCGTTGGTAACAGCAGGGCAAAATGTTTCAATGATACCTAAGTGAAATGTCACTTTGTTTTTGTGGAGTGCATTTTCGGGATTAACATTCCAAAGAGGAAATAGGATTTTCTTTACATTAGAAATAGAAATATCAGCTTGCTTACTGGGAACTGGGAGGAATACCTGAATTATGGTGTTTGCTGTCTTGAGCAAGCCTCTTGACTTAAATTTATCTTTTATGTAACGTGGAGATTAATAATTATCTGCAAGGGATAGTGTAAGAGCCGGTGAGCCAACTACTCCTGTCCCTATCCAAACACAACTCTTAGTGAAGAATTCAGCTTGAGTGAGGACTGCCAAATTTGCCACTTTGGGTATACAGAGCTTTGATTATAAATGGAAGATATGGGTAAGAAAAAAGTGTGTCTCTGCTCAAGGATTTAATGCAGTTAACTAATGCACATTAAATCAGTTCAGATTAATCTCCTGACTGACCCCATATAGACAAATCCTTAGAGAATGCCGAGGCCCCATTGTATTGAGTAGGGTAAAAACAGAGCAGTAAATATTATCCCTACTGTAAGATTAAGACCAATCTAAAATTGTCAAACACTGTAAACAGCAACTCCATAAAGGTAAGAGATAAAGAACATTTAGATCATTCCAAAAAGTGGATGAACTACTGATTTAATCATCTCGCAATGATGATCTAGACATAAAATGATGGGATTGAGTAGGGCTGATTGCCTTTCTTAACAATATGAGTAGATCTGAAAGGTAGCACTAAGGTTTGTTATTTTCTATCCTTGTGCAAGGCAGAGTGTGCTAATGAGGAAATACCTTCCTATTTGAAAACCCAGGTGGAAGTGGCTAATGAACTGATAATGAGGCAAGCAAGCCAGAGGACAAAAGTTAAACTTTCCTAATTGATGAAGAGAGAGAAAGCCAAGTGCTGCTGGATGAAGGCAGTGGGGTTGCAGGCTCACAGAGAAAATTTCTCTCATTAGTGAAATCTCTGTGGCTGCAGGACAGGAGCAGAGCTCTGTCTGTGCGGCAGGCTGGAAACTGCAGGCTGTGCCCATTGCCACACAGATGGGAAGTTTCCCTACACGCTGGCCAGCATACATTGCACATTAGTTACAGTGCTGCTCTTCCCTTTGAGATCAAAGCCACATGCAGTTTATTATGACAATAAAAATTTTACCGTTTTAGAATTCAGTTTTTAACCGTCCCATTTGCTAAATGAAACATCAGCATAAAAACTGAGATAAAAAAAAAAAAAAAAAGAAAAGCATTCGGAATGCAGACTTCATCTGCATTTTCACAAATGTCATGGGAAGTTTGCGTTTCAGGGCCTGCTGCTTGTTGCCTCCATCTGCTGGTGACATTTTGGAAAAGCAACGGACTCTGAAAATCCATACCTGGGAGCACAAGTTGACTCTGGAAAGCTTCTAAATCTCATTCAGCATACCAAAGCCTGCAGATACGCGAAAAACTAGACTTTATTTGAAAGTTATTGCTGCATCTGAAAAGGCCTTGTGTGAAACCTGTATCTACTCTGTGAGGTGATATTACCTGGCATAGGCAAGTTCATCAGTCAGCCTGTGCAATAAATCAAGGAGTAAAGCTTAGTCTAGCGAGTTCATCATGTTATGCATACATATGCACTGATCCCCAGTCTTTGGAATCCAAATGTCAGAAAAAGCAAACAAAAACTAACTTGGTACGTGGGGCACTCCAGTATTCCCAGTTTGGCAAAAGCACTAGCTTAATGTCATGGGCTGTGATTCCTAATCCTTTCCTGCCCTTGACCCCCGCTGTCTAGATTCAAACTTGTAACCATTAATGGGGCTGGATCAAAACACTGGCCTTCTGGTGTCACCAATGGTGTTTAGAGAGGATTTAAACTCACTGCTTTTCAGCGCAGTGAAATGAACACAGCAGTAGATTAATGCAAGGATTTGAGCTCACACAGCATGAGAGCTTTCAAAAATAGTGTTAACAGAGCTACAACTGCCTCTTTCAGGGGAAGCGAAATGAGGGGAACAGAACAAATGAACAAACACAGGGCAAAGCCTTGTCACTATGGGTAGGGCTGGTAAGCCCGGGGAGCCAGGGAGACAGCCAGCGAGTGTGCTGAGATGTGGGGCAGGAGCTCTCCCAATCCTTCATGTTCTCCGTGGAATGGCTCTCAAACTTGCTTGCAGGCCCTGTGACTGCACGTAATTTCCTACCCCAGGTGTCTCTTCTGCAGAGAGGAGGTGAGATCACAAGCCACGAACGAGTTACTCACCCATCCTTCCCATTCACCTGGAGTCAGGTTGAGACTTTGGCAAACTGTAGGGAATGGGCATGAGGCTGTTCCTGAACTTCTTTCTGCAAGAAGACACTGGGGCATAGGGTAGTCAAAAACTCGTCTGCACATTTCATCCCTTGCCAGTTGCCCATAGAGGAGGCAGGAGAGCTGCTTTTCCTCCAGCTGCCGTGTGTGCCTGATTCACAGACCCCACAGCCCATGCTGTATCCTCTTCAGACTGCAGCAGGATGTGCTCAAGCCCACAGCAGTGACAGGAAAACATCTGAAGGTTTCCAGCTTTCATTTCAAAGATTCTTACTAACCCACCTGGCCCAGGAACCCTTCCAGTAACAATCTCAGTCTGGGGCTGAGCCTACACTGCTGAATCCAGTGGGAGTTTTGCCATCAGCTTCAATGAGAATAGGATCACACGTCAGTGCTTTGTTTTGCCCGTGTTCGTTCCTTGCCTCGGGCAGGAACCTGTTTGTTTGTTTGCTGCCTGTGCTCAGTGTGAACATCAATAGGACTAGCTAAAAGAATTCAAACCATCAGATTTGGGGAAGAGCTCCAGAGTTTGTTTGCTTATCTGAACCAACCCAGGCACCCAGATTCGCACAAATGGTCTGGGAATAACCTCAGGAGAGAAGGTTTTTCAGGCAGACTCCACAGACTGTACTCGGGCTGAGCATGTCCTGGGGGGGAAACAGCATTTGTACTTCAAGGAAGAGAGAGGAAGTACCCAGAAACATATAAATGGCAAATAGCTTTAAACAAAGAGAGACTAATTTGTCTTCTTACCAGCAGTCCCATCAAAAAGTGAATTGATTTAGTTCATGAGTAGGGCAAATAGTCCAACTTTAGACTAGCCTTCTTCTGTCCAGACTGGTTTGTTCAATCCAGGTGTGAGCCAAGTGCTTGGTTCCAGTATATGGCTGGAACAGCAGCCCCTTAGTCAGGCTCTCAGGAAGGGAAAAGGATATTTCCTCTCCAGCTAACACAGCTATTGCTCCAAACGCTGACATAGCACCCCTCTTCCATGTGTTCGCCGTCTTGGTGGGATGCTCCAACAGAATGGTGCCCTCCAAGTCCTGCATTTCTGCCTGGTCCAGCCACAAAAGGCACCAGCATTCCAGTATCACAGCACAGCACAGGTCAATTCTGCCCCTCTGGAGTCCATATGGGAAACTTTCTATCAAGTCTGAAAGCAAGTCAGACTTGAGAACTGCTTATGATGACTCGACTTCACTGGAGCTATTGCCATGCTGCCCAGGTGCCTGTCCTCTCGTTCCTGGCCCTGCCACTGGCACCCTCCACAGCGGCAGAGGACAGCACTGCTACTCGGACAAAACAGAGCTGAGGGAGTTGCTACTCAGAGCAGTTCTAGGCACTCACATTCTCTGTTGTCTGGGCAAGTTTCTTTGCTAGCATAGCCTTTATGCTTGCACTTTTAGATTGTCCCTCTACATAGCATCAGGATACCTAATGATCATTGCTCAGAGTTTGTACGTTTGTATGTTTGAGGCCTTGCATTAGCAGATGACTGGCATAAAAAAATTCTTTGTGATTAGCTCCTCCCACACATGAGCATTTCTTTATCTCCCAGACTACTCTTCTCAACCTGTAGACTACTCAGCCAAGCCTTCTACAACTTAGAGAAGAAAATGCTTCCTCCAGCTTTCTGCTCTGTGCTTGCTTGCTATCCAAATTAAACTTGCTGTGGACAGCGACACATTCCCATTTCACGCTGGTTTGATTAATGTGTCTCAGCTAATTGTGTGAAAGATTCCAGTCCTTTCGACTGTGAGACCAGGTTATTGTTCAGCCAATCTCGGCTACCATGTGAAAATGGGGGCTGTTTAGTGTTCATGCACCAGAATCAAAGGAGGGGCATCTTGGACTGGGTCACAGAGCAACACCCACTTCTTTGAAAAGATGTTACTATGCTCTACTAAACCTGTAAACCTCTTGCTCAAAGCACGTCTTCTCCCTCCTCCTCTCCCCCGTTCTTTTTTTCCCCTTCCAGATAGACAGGCTCCCCCCACCACTCTCCTATGGCACAAGTGAGAGAGAATGGCTAGATTGTAGATGGGTGAATTTCACATTCTAGGGTTTTTAATATTTCACTTTTATATTTCTCTTACAGAATGATCCTGCTGAGAGGCTGAGAATCAGTGCTCATCATTTCCCCCTCACTGACACTTGAATATATTTTCCCAGGAGAAAACATTAAACAAAAAGAGAAAGAGAGAAAGGGAGAGAGAGAGAGGGAGAGGGAGAGTGACTGAGCTAGCTTTTCAAAGCATACTTCTCAACCTGCCCACATCAAAATAAGAGACAACTGGCCCTTTGAAGTCCAGGACACAGACTTCTCTACCAGCCCATGTGGAAATAAAAGAATCCAGCTTTGTAAATCACACAGATTTCTCACCTTGCTCACATCAAAATCAGGGACAGTGACCTTTAAAGCTGAGGTTTAAAGGTCCCCAAACCAATCTCCATGAAAATAAAGAGAGTTCAGATAAACTGCATCTCCAGGTGCCTGTCAGCTTTTCCAGTCTAAACCAGGAGACACTGGTCCTTTGCTCCACTCTACTGAGGAGTGGAGACTAAATACACTGTGAAACCTGCAGCAATGAAATCTTCCATTAGAATTATATACAGCAGCACTCTGTGAGGCAACTTTGCCACACATGTACCTTTGTTTGTACACTAAGCCAATCCCGTTGTTGTTGGAGGTACTACAATACCGCTGCCATGAAGTAGCTCAAGGGATTCAGTAACACTGAAGCACATGATTTTTCATAATAAGAATTATTGACCCAACAACTGAGTGGCTAGTGGCTCAGAGAAAAAGCTGGCCTTCTCACGAGTTAAATCCTACCTGGGTTATAGTTGGGGAGCTTGGAAAGTCCTGGCCAAGTGTCTTCAGTTGGGACCCCCAACACCTGCAAAAGAAGAAAGAGAGCGAGAAGAACAATAACCTCTTTCTGCCCATTCTTTGCCTTGGTGTGGAGTTGGAGGAATCAGTCTCAATGGAGAGTGACTGGCCTTTCCTGTAAACCGGCGCAGAATTACACTACCCTGGCTGGTGCTGGATCTGCCACTGTGCATGAAGGACACTGACATTTTAGCACTTGATTATGTAGCAGAAAGGCTCTTGCTGAGATTGAATTCTGTTGCTGCTGGGAACATCCGCGAAGGCAGATGCAGCTTCACTGCCAGGTGCCGCTGCTGCCTGTGCTTGCCAGCCCAGGGGTCACACAGCTGAGCCCTTTCCAGTGCTGAAGGTGCCCTCCCGCACCAGAGCTGCACTGGGGACTTACTGTGCCCGCTTGCACTGGCAGCAGCTGGTATGCTCAGCAGCAGCACGGGCTGTGAGCTCTGAGAGGAACCCTTGCCTTCTGAGGTGAAAAAGGAAAGCTGGCAGACAGGTCTAGTAGCAGGAGCTAGAAAGCAGTGCAGACCCTCATTCTGAAGGATACAGAGCTTCAGCAGAGTCTTTGGCCTTTACTGGGGATTGTGGGCTTCAGCAGTAGCTGATCGCTGAGCAAAGTCTGGGCCAGTAAAGCCTCCTCCAACTTCATTTTAGTTGCTGAAATGTGTGAGATCAAGCATATCTGGATTTCTGCAGTTGAGGATGTTTAGTGTTGTTACCATTATTACTTAACACACGCAAAGTGGCCTGTGACTATTGATATAGCTGATTTGTGCTAAGAGGTAAAGCCACATATTTAAGAAGAGTTCACAGGATGTGAACTGGTGAAATGGTACTATAAATCAGTACTGCTAGCTCCAAGCATTCAAAGCTTTCATCCAGATAACCTCCAGAATTATCAGGTTTCCTTAAAAAACAGTGAAATTTTAACATGAAAAGTTTCAGGGTCTTTATTCACTTTCTGTTCTCCAACACTAGATTTGTCTCACATTAGTTACCTTTTGCATGAAATAGACAATTCATGTTCCTTAAAATGTAAGCTGAGATATATGATATGGGGAACTTGGCCTCACAAAAATTTGTAGTAAGATTGCAAGAAAACAGGCATCAGTGAAAAAATAACATTAACGAAGGAAGAAATATAAAGCCAGCTTGTTGCAGTTGTAAAGCATCTGGTAGTTGGCTGCTTTTCTCACTCACAGCTGGGAAACAGCTGTGACAATTGCAGCTACCTGGAGAAGACAGCCACAAGCAGGGCCTGCATCTCACTGCTGGCACACATTAGCACGATGGCCGCTGGAGCGAAGCGGGTTGCTGTGGCCCATGTTTCCAAACTGCTTATGGACTCAGCCTGCCACAGCAAAGACTAAGGGGTAGGATCCTTGTCTCTGCTCACCTGTAAAATCAGCCTTGGAAGCTTGAAAGCTCCCCAAAGAGAAGGTGTCTTGCAGTGTTCAGCCAGCTAAGGATGTTGGAAGTTGGCTCACACCAAGGGTAATTTGACAGCCCTGGGTGAGGATGCCTTCTTGACTGGTGTGTGTGTATCATGTGAGTAGGGCAGGTCTGCCCAAAGAAAACTCTGTATGCACAGGAAAGAGAGAGTTGTAATTTGAACTTGAATCCAGAATTTGCTCTCCTTGTGCTATCCTGTTAGCTTTCCAGGAAGCCCTGCTCAGTGGGCCCTCATTCTTCAAGGTTTCTTGTGAGCTGTCAAACATCAGTTCTAGAGGCATCAGAGGAAACTGGGTAAGTTCAGTACATAGTAAAATCATACTCACCAGGGTCAGCTCAGCATTCTGCTTCTTTTGGTGAAGAATTTAAGAAAATAGTTATTTGTGTGTGCTTACACTTTTCTGCATAAGGATTTCAGCAAATATTACATTTTACTGCATTGAGGAATGAAAGCATTCAGAGCACCAATCACTGAATGCCATATGAATTTATATTTGTATTTTCTGAGCCTTTTCTTTACAAAAGATGCTTTTCCAACCTGTAAACTTGCATCTCTTTTTGTTTTCCAGTGTAACAGGGCAAGTGATCTCTCCTCTCCTCTCCTCTCCTCTCCTCTCCTCTCC